>QJNS01000107.1:0-159073 GCA_004154925.1 Monosporascus cannonballus
AATAATAATAATAATAATAATAATAATAATAATAATAATAATAATAATAATAATAATAATAATAATAATAATAATAATAATAATAATAATAGCAATAATAATATGCTTTTTTGTACCGTACCGTACTGCCGTTACCTTGACACTATATGTCGGTAATCGTCCGGCTTTACGTCCGTTTATATATGTTATAACCTAACGGTCTTGGCTTCCTTGGGAACGGTCGGGCCCACGAAGAAGACAAATACCGACTACCGCCAAGATGTTACGTAACCAGCTTAAAAGTTTTAAAGTGCCAAGCACCTTAAGCCCCTTAAGCCGGCAAAAAAGCTTAAAGGGCTTAACGGGCTTAAGGGTTTAAGCCGCTTAAGCACCTCAAGCCAAAATAAGGATATATACGTTTATTATTTTTATAATTTAAATAATTTTAGTTTGCAATAAAAATTCATTATTTGAAATATTTTTAATATTACGAAACGTAATATATTATTATATTTATTATTTAAATCTTTACGATATTCCTATATTATATACCGGTACCATTAAAATTTAATAATTAATTAAATCTTTTAGCCGTTATACGTTATAAACTTTTATTTAATAGTATTATCGGACTTTAAGCAATATTGCCAACATTATATTTACTAGCAAGCAGCTCGAATAGCTTATTTATCAAGTTTTTAATTACCCGGATATTAAAATAAAATCTAAGAAAAAAAAGAAAGAGTTTTATTTTTTATAAAAAAGTTTTTCGACGTTTGGATATTATAAACAAACGTATTATTTAGCTTTAAAAAATAATAATAATCTTACGATATCTTTTTAAACTGCCTATAAGAAACTTAAGGAAAAAGAGAAAGCTTTTAAAACTGGAAAATCCTTTTAAGTAAGCCAGGTTATTTAGCTGAATTTTACCATAAACTCAAAAAAGGTTTTTAAGCTTTTTAAACCATAATTTTTCGACAGAACCTTAACTAAATTATAATTATTCTTAATTTAATAACAAATATATTTCGGGTATTGTTCTATCCGACTTATTATGCTTATAATATAAGTAAAATTCGTAATCGGACGACTTATCGGAAATACGGCCATTTAGTTTAAGCTTGCTATAAAAAATACGTTATCTTATTAATCGAAAAACGAAACCCAAAAAAAAATATAAATTTATAACAATTACGAATAATTCGAATAAGCGTTAATAAAGGCGTTCCGAATAATAAACGAAAAAATAGAAACCGAAATACAAATCCAATAATTATAACAAAAAAATTAATATCTAATTACGATAAGATATTAGTTTAGCTAACCGTTAAGCTGAACTAGGAATAAAAAACATTAATAATTAAATTTTTTAACGGCCTAAAAAATACAATTATTTTTTAAATTTAATCGGCCTAATTATTTATCAGACTATATCGTTATAATACTTAAAATTAACGATTAATAATTCGTATAACGTATTAAAGATATTAAAGGAAAAAATAATAATAAACCTTAATACGTAACTAATACCAACGTTTTTTAACGTAATAATACTTTTTACGGCATAAAACTAGAACTTATAAAACTAAAAGTTACTTATAGGAAAAATTAAAACCAGACTAAATATTATAATTATAACAAAATGGGATATAAGCCAGCATAATACAAAATATCTAAAAAACGCCGTTAAGATAACTAAAAACCTATACCTAAAGGATAATCCAAAGAAAATACGAAAAACGAAAGCAAATTTATTAACATAATTCAGCCTAACTACATATCAGGTCCCCCATAGCGAAAAATCTAACAAGGAATACGAAAAACTAGAAAACTGGTTTAATAAATATCGTGAACCCAATAAAAAGCATTATAAAAATAATTACGAAAATACTAGGAATAGACAAAAAAAACTGTTCCGGAAACCCTAATTATTACCGCAAAATATATGTTATATATTATCCATGACTGAAATATCCCGCTTACGAAAAAAATTAATATATCTACGGACGGATTACTTACATATATTATGAAAAATTTGATTTCTTAAACCATACAGAAAATAACAAAAACGATAAATAATAATGTCGATATTTTCGATTTATAATCTTAAAATATATTTAACTACTAGTCGAAACAAAAAGCCAGCGCGAAGAAAAATAATATCCGCAAAAAAACGCCTTTTATTATTTCTAATAATATAATAACCAAACGGAAAAAGAATTACTTTAATATATAATAAAAATATACTGCTAGAAAATTATTATAAATTTCTATTTTTAATTAATATTTATTACAAATCTTTACAAAAAGATTTATTAAACAAATACGTTAATTTATAAAAGACTTTTAAAATAATAATTAAAACGGCGTATAATAAAGGATAATTAGAAACATAAAAATAATTTATTCAATAAGGAAAAGAATTATAACTAAATTAAAAATAACTAATATATTTTAAAAAAATAATACATCGGCAATAACGACAAATATAATAGCTCGATATATTAAATAAAGAAATATAAATAAGGTTCGATAAATTCGAATAGGAATTAAAAGAAAAAAGTTACTTGTAAAAAAGCCGCAAAATAACGAAACCTAAAGAAATTAAAAGAAATTCCCAAAAAAGGTTCTAAACGTAATAATAAGAAACGTTAATAACTTTATTATTTTGGATATATAAATCGAAACGTACTGGTATACTGTAATAATAGATTACGAAACTTTGGGCGAAAATTATATTGTATCAAATATGGTTAATAAACTTAAATTGCTATGGAAATATAAATTAAAACCTTATACAATAACGAATGCCGAAAGTCAGAAATTTGCTTCTGATAACGGAAAAATCACCCGCGAAATTAATTATCTCGAGATTTTTGTTTAAAAACGATACCAAATAGTTAATTTCAATGTCATTCTATTCGGAAATTACGATATAATTTTAGAATTATTATGGATATGCCAGTACGAAATCTTAATTAGTAAAGAGAGTGGTCAGATAAGGTTCACCTTATATTCTATTAGTAAATAAAAAAAGAAAAAATTGAAATCTTAATATTCGATCGATAATAATGATAAGTGCAGGAATACAAATACGACAAAAACCTTATTACCTAAAAGGATAAAATATAAAAGAAAAACGAATATCAAAAAAGAATACGACGTATCGTTATTATTATAAAACCGAAATTAAAACAATTAAATAATAATTTAAAATAATAACTTAAAAAGTTAAAAAAATCTAACCAATATGTTATTATAATATTATCGATATAAGCAACTTTTCAAAAAAACTTAATACGAAATTACTAAAACACAACGAATAAAATTATAAAATATTCCTTACAAAAGGATTTTCGACGAAGTTTTACCGCATTTACAACCTTAGCAAAAACGAATTACGTACGTTCAAAAAATATCTGGAAAATCGGTTATAAAAAAAATAAATTCGACTTTCGAAATTATCAGCAAAATATCTTATATTTTTCGTACCTAAAAAAACGAAAAATTACGATTTGTAATTAACAATCGACAAATAAACGATATTATTATTAAAAATCGAATATTATTATCTCTGATTACAAAGATAAAAAACCGACTTTACGAAGCCAAATAATTTATAACATTGGATCTTAAAAATAAATATAATTTTATTAAAATAAACAAATACGACTAAAAATGGCTTTTAAAATAAAAAACGGATTATTTAAATATTTAGTTATATTAATAAAACTTACGAACGTACTAGCAAGCTTTTAACGAATAATTATTTCCGTATTACGAAAATATCTCGATATTTTCGTTATTTGTTATTTCGACAATATTCTTATCTTTTCGAAAACGAAAAAGACATATATAAAATATATTTATAAAATTCTTTAAGCTTTACAAAACGTGAATGTACCTATTAACGTAAAAAACTTTTAATTCTATAAATAAAAAATAAAATATCTGTAATATATTAATACCTTAAAATATATTAAAATAAACCCTAAAAAATCGCTATAATTACAAAATAACAAACGCTAATAACAGATAAAACGATATAGGTATTCTTTGGATTCGCCAATTACTATAGGAAGTTTATTCGAAACTTTAGCAAAATAATTATAACTTTAACGAACGTTACCAAAAAAAGATTTAAATAAATGCCAAATACGAAAAAAGCGTTTCAAGATATTAAAGATACGATTATTAATAAATTAATACTAATTATGTACGATATAAATTACCTCGTTAAATTAAAAACCGATATTTTGAATTACGCGTTAAATATAATAATCGAATAACGAAATAATTAAGGCAAACTGTACCTTATTATTCTTTTTCGTATAAATTAAAAAAAACTGAACTTAATTACAGCATTCCAAATAAAAGGTTTATGGCCATTATTATAGTATTTTGAGAATTTAGACACTTCCTAAAAGAAAACTTGTACTAAGCTAAGGTTTATACTGATTATTAAAATTTTACCCGATTTATTACGATTAAAAAACTTATAAAACGATAATTTCGTTACGCAAAAAAATTAGCGAACTTTGATTTCGTTATTATTTATAGGAAAGGCTTAAAAAATAACAAAGCAAATATCTTAAATAGGCGGCCAAATTTCGAAAAAAATTAGTTAAAATTAGCTCTATAATTTTCGATATTATTACAAAAAAAACGTTTACGCCGGCAACATATTACGATAATTCGGGCAGTACCTTTCGATATGCACTAGAAAATCCAGCAATATAACGACGGTTTCTCCAAAAATCAAAAAATAAATAAAATGCGAATTCAAAAAATTATTAAAAAGATCTAATATTAAAAAATATACAAATATTAATTATACGGATATTCAGAGATCTATAAAATCTTAAAAACGCATTAATACATATATTTTTTTCTAGAAATAAAATTACCGGTATAAAAAGTTATACAGCAATACAATATTTATGCTAAAATAAAAACATAATAATACATATTATACGAAAAGTTACAACTATTACCGGTTATAAAATAATCATAATATTTAATTACGTTTAACTTTAATATCAAATTTTCTATATTAAAAAAAATCTAATTACGGGAATATATTACGATAGCATTTTCGTAATCGTCGATCGGTTTACAAAATTTTCCTGTTTCTTATCATATTATAAAAACATAAATATTAAATAAATAACATATATTTTTTTAGATATATTTTGAATATATCCGGATTGTTAATAAAACTTATCTTGAATAAAGAATTAATATTTATATTTAAATTTTGACAATGCCGAATAACATAAGTCGGCTTAAATTACAAATTATTTAACGTATTTAAACTTTAAATAATTATATAAATAAAACGGACAAATTAAACCTTAAACGTTTACTTACGATATTATATTAATAACGAAAACAATAATTAAAATAAAAAATTACCAATTACATACTTAACTTACAACCCCAATTATTACGAAAATATTAAGATAATATTAGCGAATATAAATTTTAGTTTTATTTTAAAAATGTATAAAAAATACGTAATAACGGTTTTATTAATATTAAAATAATTGTTACGTTAAAATAATTATAATAATTATACGAGAAAACACAAATAAAACTAAAATTCGTATAAACTCAAGATAAATAAATATTATAATTAGAAAAAATTAAAAGGATTAACTTTCTAAAAAAAGAAAATAATTTTTTTCGTTACCAAAAACATTTTAATAAAATAACTCAATAAAAAAGTCCATTTTAAGTATATCGGTCCATCTAAAATTACTAAGAAAATCTTAGAAAATAACTATTAATTAAACCTTTTACTAAAAGTTAAATTTTATTCAATTTTTTACGTTTTTTTGGAATTAATAACGAATATAATTAACGTATATACGGCATAAAATAATATGGAAATAAAAAACCAACAAATATACGAAATGGAAAAAATCCTTAATATGCGAAAATAAAATAGATTTACCCAATACCTAATTAAGTAAAAAAAGCACCCAAATTCCAAGAACATTTGAGAACCAGCCAAAACTCTTATTAACGCTTAGCGCCTATTGAAAAACTATTATTAATAACGACAGGCGTGTTTTAATTAATAGCTAACCAATTAATAACCGGGATATCGGGCTAATCGGCCGCGGCTTACGTTAACGTGGTAATTATAACGGTAATCTCCAATTACTGTTATTTTCTTTTTAAATATTCAAATTTCTTTATAACCTCCGTACCTTTAATATCTCGATCAAATATCTTAATACCAGGATAACGGAATAGCCGTCTTTATTTTTATAAACGGTCTAACTTATTAGCAGTCGTTCGTAACGTTTTATAAACTTTTTTTTATATTTTAAACGATCTTTTTTATTTAAGAATTGTTAATATTTAATTTTTAAAATGTCGAAAATATTATAAGGACCGTTAAAATAGATATAACCCGTATATTTCAAAAAATCTCGAACAACCTTATACTTCATATTTTTTTATAACGAAAACAAAAAGCATCTTAAAACTAAAACGTTAAATATGTTTTGAAAGAATAAAAACATTAATACGTTTACGGAAACGGGATTTTTAATATAACCCGACATATTCAATATAAAAAAATTACTTATTAAAATTAACAAATAAACGGAATAATCTTTAAGGATAAAGATTTTGAAAAAGAAAAAATTATATTATAACCTAACGGTCTTAATTTCTTTAAGGACGGTCGGGCCTACAAAAAAGATAAATACCGATTACCGCTAAAATATTACGTAACCAGCTTAAAGGTTTTAAGGTGCTAAATACCTTAAGCTTCTTAAGCTGGCAAAAAAGCTTAAAGGGCTTAACGGGCTTAAAGGTTTAAGCCGCTTAAGCATCTTAAGCTAGAATAAAAATATATACGTTTATTATTTCCATAATTTAAATAATTTCAGTTTGTAATAATAATTTATTACTTAAAGCATTTTTAATATTATAAAACATAATATGTTATTATATTTATTATTTAAATCCTTACGTCATTTCTATAAATATGAATCCGTACGATTAAGATTTAATAAATAGTTAAACCACTTAGCTGTTATAATATAGATAATAAATATAAGTTATTTTATATTCTTTTACCTAGAAGAAAAACCGTTACGGTATAATAGCTAAATTATGAGTATATTAATTAATATAGTTTTTTAGCGGCTTCGAACAAATGCGGTTATTATAAGGCCTAAGGCAAGCTTTATATCGCTATATGTTAATTCGTACAATATATTACTATTTATTATTTGCCTTATTATTAAT
Organism: Monosporascus cannonballus; assembly: GCA_004154925.1. NCBI lineage: Eukaryota > Fungi > Ascomycota > Sordariomycetes > Xylariales > Monosporascus > Monosporascus cannonballus. The sequence goes on from QJNS01000107.1 coordinate 7,249, forward strand.
TTTTTATAATAATCTATAAATATTTTAAAAGTTTATGCCGTTAATTTTGATATCCTTAATATAAATTGTTTATTTTTTATTATTTATAATATTATAACTGCAGCTCTATTAAGGGGTTATTATTAATTAAGCATAATAAGTTATTAAGGTAGCCCAGGTGGCCGTAGAAAAGGCCTTATAGGGCAAAAAGGCCGCCGCCGTTATGCCTACTATTAAAAAGGCGAAAGCCGACGCCGCTGTTATGGCAGAACGGCAGGAAAGCAAGTGCCTTGTTACCGAACACCTGGCCGCCGCCGCCGAAAAAAACGCTAAGGCGGTCGACGACGCGACCGATTACCTCGCCGACCTCGTGGCTGTGCAGAAGCGCACCGCCGACGCCCTTAAGGGCATCCAGAAGGGGTTGGCCACTTTTTAGGAGCTTTACCGTAAGGTCGTATGTATCCTTACGACTGGCTATTAATGGTGCCGCAACCGTTAATTCGTTACCACCTAGAATGCCGATGCCTTGTAGGCGTTTTATCGCGGGGGTTCGATTCTCCTGCCTGAGAACGAGGAGGACGAAGATCTGGAGGAGTAGTAGGGGGGTCGCTGCTGGGTCGTTGTGTGGTCTTGTCGTTTTTTTTTTTTGATTTTTTTTTGATTTTTTTTGATTTTTTAAGTTTTCAAATACCCGCCCGGCGTGGTGCCGGAACCTCCTTGGTAGCTGGCAGCTTATTGCCCAAATGAATAGAATTGTTTTTGTTTTGATTTATCTTTAAGTTTTTTTATTTTTCCTTATATTCTCGTTTTATTCCCTTATTTACGTTACCCGACGGCTTTTACAAATTATTTTCGTTGCTATACCTTTTTTACCGTATTAGGTACTGCCTGTTACGGCCGTACTCTTTATGGCTAAAAATTCTGTTAATCTTAAATATATCGTCCTTTTTCGGCTTTATTTTTTTATTTAATTAGCATTTTACCGTCCTTAAAATGGAATGATTTTAATACACTTATTAAAAATATATTATAAAATTTATATTATTTTGAGAATTTTAACCTATAAGTCAAATTATAATGGCCTATTATTTTCTTTATTTAGAAAAGTTCTAAATATTTGTATATAAACCTTTTATAAAACTGTTGTTAATTAATAATTTATGTCCAAAAAAGGATTAATTATCTTATTTTGAACGATTACTATATGCGTTCCCGGTTGTATTATTTAGCGTATTGCTAATTGCTTATCTTTAAAAAGCGGATTATTTTCTCCTTATCGGCTTATAATTTTTTGGTTTTTTTTCGATATTTTGACTACGTTAGTTTTTATTAATCCTTTTACGAAGTCGACGAGTTCCTGCAAATAATAACCACATAATACGTAAATTAGGGTTTACCTATAGGCCGAATATATCAACGTATTATATATTTTTTATTAACCGAAATTATTTTGTTTAATCGTTTTGTTCGTAATTACAAAAAAGTTGCAAGTACTATTTTATGTTTTTATTTTATTTTTTATTTAACCGTCCGTTATTAAGTGAAAAACTATGTTTAACCGTTTTTGTATTATTAATCGATGATATAATGTTACTTAAAACCGGCTAGTAAATAATAAGCTTTTATTTAATAAAATATTATTAAGTAAGTTAAAGTAAAAGAAAACATTAATAAAGAAAAAATCCGTTAATCTGTTTACGGTAAGGGTTTTAATTATTAAGATATTAAGGGCATATTTGGTAAGCCGGTTTATTATTATTAGGATATTATTGCGTTATTTTCTCGTTTAAAATCAAAAATTCGGTAAATCGGTATTAAAATTTACCGAAGTTTTTTTTAAAAAGAATTTATAAATATTAGCGAAGAACTTAATTCGTCATAAGATAAATAATGCCTAACTTTTGTCCGTTAATAAACCGCATATATTGCCATATATTTTTTTTAAATTGTTTTCATATTTTTTTTAAAAAATAATTGATATTTAACCGCTTAACGGTTTTGAAAACCCCTTGGTACCTCGTTATTAAGCTGTTATGGATATTCCGTATTAATTTTTTTCGTAACGGATGATTTTCGGATATATAAATTTATTTTTTAAAGTGCAGTAAAAAGTTTTTATTTATTTGCCAAATATATTTTATAACGGCTTATTTTGTTATAACGTTATTTTTATATTACCGATTTTATAAAATTATTTATTTATTAAGTTATTCGTATAAATTTTACAATATATTTTTTTAGCTTATTTTGGTCCTTTAATACAGTTAATGTTAAAACTTATTTTAATTTCTGGCCTGTTATTAAAAAATTATTTACCTGCTGGCAGTCCGGAATTTTTATTATTTTAATATTTATCGCTAAACGTTTTTCAAATATTATTTTGAATTTTTCCAAAAAATGAAACAAAAACTATTTATTTACCTTTTATTTCGCAAATACGTCGTTTAAATTTAAACGTTTTAATAATTTATTTGTCGGATTTTATTAATTATTTTTATAATAAATTTCGAAGTCGAAATTAATTAATTATTTTACTTCACTTACTTATTTTATATCCGAATTGGATTTAAATATCAAATATTTATGATTTAAAGGGTCTATAATGACTTAAATAATTTATTACGAATAAAATAAATAATACCGTTATTATTAGAAAGTTTAATTAATTATTAATAATGTAATATCTGAGATATAGCAATATAAATTTTCTTTTTAATTTTCGATATATAAATGTTATTAGGTATTAATAATTACCATATTATTACCAAAATACCGCGTTAATACCGAAATTTATAGCGTGAATTTTTAGCTTAATCGATAATTAACGGTTAAAATAACAAAATAAAAGTACGTTTGCAAAAATTATTTTTATTTTGTAAATCCGAATAAACTATTATTTTCCAATTTAATTTTTGTTGGTAAATTTCTTTTTACGTAGGTTTATTAAAAAGGCCGTAATTTTTAAATAACTTTTAATAAAGGTTTTATAAAAATTTATAAAGCCTAAAAAATTTAAGCGTTATAAATATTATTAGATTTCGGTTATTTCCAGATTACCTTACTTTTTTTAAAAATATATATTAGTATATTACGAATTGATAACAAAACTTAAAAACCTTATTTTTTATATAAAATATGTTTTTCGGGATTCGCGTAAAACTTTCATTGTTATAAACGTTTTAATACGTTACAAATATAGTTTAAGTAATTTGTTTTGTTTTTCGAATAAATAAAAATATCGTTTAGATATATAATATAAATTATATTTAATAATTTTATTAATACGTAATTAATATAATTATATAAAAACGTTAACGCGTTAATATGTCTAAATAATATTACTAGGTATTCAAAATAATTGTATTTCGTACGGAAAGCCGTTTTTTATTTGTTTTTTGCTTTGATATGTAACCGATAATGCGTATCTTTTAAGTTTAGCTTAATATATACTTTCCCGTTTAATAAGTTATTTAATATTTTGCTAATTAATAATAATCCCGTTTTGTTTTTAAGGTAATTTTATTTAGCATTTAATAATCCATATATAATCGTAATTTATTGTTTGGTTTCGAGATAAATAAAATAAGTATTTTTGCTGGGTTTCGGAAGAGTTGTATTCAGCTTTTGGCTAACGCCTATTTTATATTTTATTATAAAATTCCTGTTTTTTTGTCGATAAGCGGTATATAAGACTTTAAGAAGGCGTTTTTTCTTTTTCAAGGTCGATATTACGTTTTATATAATGGTATTAAGGTAAGGTTTTTACAAATGATACGTTAAATATATCTTTATAATCCTGATATTCGAAAGAAAACGTAACGTTATTGCCGGCCCTTTTTTAGCTTTTAATAATTATATCACCTTTATCCGGTTATATTTTCTCTGGTATTTATTTCGTATTTAATATATTAATTATTATCAAAAAACTTTTTTTTGGATTTTTTGGCCGTTTTGCAAATTTTCTTTTTGGTTGTAACCATAATAAGGTTACCTTTCTTTTACTTAAAGTACCATAATTTCTTTTTAAAAATTCAAATCTGGATCGGTAATATTCCTTTAAGATAAGCCTAAAATTACGTCGTATCTTTGAAAATCTTTTAAAACGTAAAAGTTGCTTTATAATCTTTACGTTTTTCTTTAATCGTTTATTATTTTTATTAACCTATTTATTTTTTTAATGAAACCCTTTTTGTAAAAATGCTTTTTATTATTATATTATCCGCCAAATTTTAATTTATCGATTTTGGTAATAACCTTTTTTATAATAGATTATTATTATTACCGCCGTTTATTAAGCATTTATATTTAATATATTTTTTTAATTCGAAACCTAATTATTATTTCGAATTTCGATCGAAAAATTAAAGCCCTTTATTTCGTAATCTAAGTTTTTTATATTCTAAGTAATATATTATTCGTTTAATCGTTAAATATTTACGGCTTTATAAATATTAGTTTTTTGATGTCCGAATATTTTATATTTAAAATATTTTATTTCGAGATAAGTAAGCCTTATATTTTTTTTCCCGTAATTATAATACCGTATAGATATTACGAGCCTTTTACGGCTATTTAGTAAATTCGGTATACGCCCCGTATTAGCTTTTTTAAATAATAATATTAAAGTTAATAAAGTTAATAAGTTGTCGATTTACCGGTATATCCCCGGTTTAAATTTGGTTATACGCCGGTATAACCCTTTTAATTTTTTTATTTCTTTTTTTCGTTAAATTTAGTTCGTATAAAATAGTAAAAATTACTTTTGCTTATTATATTTTTATTATTAACTTTTCTTCAAGTTTCGAAAAATCTTTTTTAATAGTTTTGCTTTATACTTTTAAAAGAAATTTAAATAATAATTGTATTATTTGTATCCGTTTAGAAATTTATGAAGATTTTCGGCTTTTTTTATATTATATCGATTTAAAAAAGTTATAAATTCTTTTTAGGGCCATTATTATAAATTTGCTAATTTAACGTTAAATATAACATTACGGATTTTTTTATCTCCAATATTTGTTTTTGATTAAATTTCGAATTTTTATTATGTTAATACCGTTAGATCGTTATTTCTTTTTAAAGTTAAAAGTTTTAATTACTTTTTAAAATATAGGTTTTCGAAATAAATATTAATATATACTATTTTCGTTATATCCGTAAAAAACTTTAATATTAATAATATAAAGTAAATTTTTATATTAATAAAAAGGTTTATTAATTTTATCCGGAAAACCTTTTTATACTGCAAGGTAAATAACGATATCTTAAAATAAGTTTTGTTACGATTCCGTTTCGGAAGCTTTTCGTAATTTAACCCGTTAATATTATTTAATTCGAAAAACGGATTTTTTTTTCTTTTTTAAAGCTGCTAAATATTGTCGTTTTCTTTATATTTTCCGTTATTTCCTTCTTTTTTAGATTTTGCGGTCCTGTAACGGCTAGGCGGTTTAACCAACTATTAAACCTTAAGTCGACAGGTTTATATTAGCAGGAGTATCGTAGGAATCTAAGCAATAAATGTAATAATCGTATTATATCTCTTAATATCAATAATGCAAAAATATATTATAAACGATTAATATTAATAAGTGTTATAAACTAAAGTTTTTAAATTATGGAAATAATAAATATTTTATACTTAATTTTTTTTCTACTTATCGACCTTGGCGTTATGGGCTTTACGATTAATCTTATCGAGCCTGGCTTTATAGGCTTTACGATCGATCCCGTCAAGCCATTACGTAACTTAACCTATATAGCTTAGTTATTATTACGACCGTTTTCCGAGGCCGTAACCTATTAGGTTATAATACGATCCTTTTTTTCTATAATTTTCGTTCCGAAAACTTTTTTTGTAAGTCTTTCTTTTATTATTATGTTAAGTCGTATTAAAAAACCGATTAATAAAAATACGAAAAAACTAAATAATTTGCTTAAATTAATTATTTTTCGAACTATAAATATAACTATGTATTCTTATTATGTTCGTCGCAGGTTATTATTTTATCATATTTTTTCGTCAGATTTTTCTAAGTATAAAAAATACGTAACGTAAAATTAAGGCCATTATAACGTTAACGATCTTTTTATTTTTTTTAACTTAAAAAGCTCGTTTTTAATTACCTTAAGATTAAAACAAAATTTAAAAAAGCCGAAAAAAATGAAACAAATGCAGGCCAAGGTTCGTTATCTTTAAAAGCAAAAAAATTATAGGCCGACCGTATAATACGTATGTTATTTCGTAGGCTTTAGTTCCTAAAGAAGTTGGATAAATTAGAACGTCAAAAAAAAATAGGCCGAATTGGAGGCCGCCAAGGCCATAACGGCGGAGGCCGCATCTTTTTTCGACTGGTCCAACCTGGAATCTACAAATTGGTCGTTTATTAATTAAGGAATTTTTAACTCTGCCAATTTCGGCGTTGTTGGTAAAAATCTTTTAACAGACGTTAGGTATTAATAAGATTTTTAGCAGATTCCTAGGTATTTTCGGAATCTAAGTACTTTTTTCAATTAATTAGGTACTGGGTAAATCCGTTTTATTTTCGTATATCGAGGATGTCTTCCATTTTATATACCTGTTCGTCTTTCATTTTTATATCGTTTTATACCGTATATATTTTAATTATATTTGCTATTAACTTAAATAAAAAAATATGAAAAATTAGATACAATTTAACTTTTAATAAAAGTTCTAATTAGTAATTATTTTTTAAACTTTTCTTAGCGATTTTATATGAATTAATATATTTAAAATCGAATCTTTTATTAGGTCTTTTTGTTTAAATATTTTTTGTAACAAAGAAAACCATTTTTCCTTTTTTAAATGTTAATCTTTTTAACCCTTTTTAATTATAATATTTGTTTATTTAATTTCGTACAAATTTTAATTTTTTTATTTCTTAATATAATTATTATAGTTAATATAATGTAAAAAATATTTTAATATTAATTAAATTATCGTTACGTATTTTTTATAAACTTTTAAAATAAAACCGAAATTTATATTCGTAAATATTATCTTAATACTTTCGTAATAATTGGTATCATAAACTAATTACGTAATTAGTAATTTTTTAACTTAAATATTTTATTTGTAATTAATATAATATCGTAAGTAAGTTTTTAAAGTTTAATTTATCCGTTTTATTTATTTATCCGTTTATAGTTTAAATATATTAAATAATTTGTGATTTAAATCGATCTATGTTATAAAACTTTGCCAAAACTTTAATGCAAATATCGATCCTTTATTTGATATAATTTCTATTAGTAATCCGTATATGTTAAAAATATGTTTAAAAAATGTATATTATTTGTTCGGCGTTTGTATCCTTATAATATAATAAAAAATAGGAAAATTTCGTAAATCAGTCGACAATTACAAAAATGTTATCATAATATATTCCCGTAATTAAATTTTCTGACATAAAAAGCTTAATAATAAAATCAAATATAACTAAATACCATAATCGCTTTACGACTGGTAATAGCTATAGTTTTTCGTATGGCTTATATTATTAAGTCTTTGCTTTAACGCAAATATTACATTGCCGTATAAATATTTGTATTATTAATTATATTTTAGAAAAGAAATATATGTGTTAAAAATTTTTAAGGTTTTATAAATCCCTGCATATCCGTATAATTAATATTTATGTATTTTTCTTGCTAGATCTTTTTGGTATTCCTTTGGAATTTGCATTTTGTCCGTTTTTTGGTTTTCTGAAAAACCGTCGTTATATTATTAAATTTTCTGATACATATTAAAAGGTATTACCCGAATTATCGCAATTTGTTATAGGCGTAAATATCTTTTTATAGTAGTATCAAAAATTATATAGCTAATTTTGACCAATTTTTTTTCGAAATCTAGTCGCCTATTTAAAATATTTACTTTGCCGTTTTCTAATTTTTTCTTATAAATAGTAACGAAATCGAAATTCGCCAATTTCTTTCCGTATCGAAATTGTCGTCCTATAAGTTTTCTGGTGGTAATAAATCGGGTAAAGTTTTAATACTCCGTATAAACTTTATTTTAATATAGGCTTCTCTTTAAAAAATGCCTAAATTCTCGAAATACCATAATAATAGCTATAAATTCCTTATTTAAAATACCATAATTAAATTCGGCTCTTTTTAAGTTATATTAAAAAAATACAATAAGGTGTAATTTACCTTAATTATTTCGTTATCTAATTACTGCGCTTAATACGTAATCCAAAATATCGGTTTTTAATTTAACGAGGCGGTTTGGATCGTACATAATTAATACTGGCTTGCTAATAATCGCATGGTTAATATCCTAAAATACTTTTTCCGTATCTGGCGTCTATTTGAATTCTTTTTTTTTCGTAAGATTCGTTAGGGGTATGGCTATCCTGCTAAAGTTTCGAATAAATTTCCTGTAATAGGTGGCGAATTTAAGGAATACCTGTATCTCCTTAACCATTATTGGCGTCTGCTATTCTGTGACTGCAGTGATTTTCTTAAGGTCTATCTTAATATGTTCTGGGGTAATAATATGTCCCAGATATTTTACTTTTTATATATGGAACTAACTTTTTTTACGTTAACAAATAACCTTACGTCTTATAAAGCTTGAAAAACCTTATAAACGTATTCTGCGTATACTTTTTCCGTCTTTAAAAAAATAAGAATGTCGTCGAGATAGCAAACGACGAAAATATCGAGGTATTCTCGTAGTACGTAATTAACCATTCGCTAGAAAGTTGTTAGTACGTTCGTAAGTCCCATTAGTGTAACCAAATACTTAAATAATCCGTATTTCGTCCTAAAGGCTATCTTTTATTCGTATCTTTTCTTAATCCTGATAAGGTTATATTTATCTCTGAGATCGAATGTTGTGAACCATTTAGCTCCGTAAAGTCGGTCCTTTATTTCTGTGATTAGGGGTAACGGTGTTCGATCCTTGATTATAACATCGTTTAGTTGTCGATAGTTAACTACAAGTTGCAATTTCCCATTTTTCTTTGGTACGAAGAACATTGGATATTGTCAGACCCAGCTGAAGTCAATCAAATAGCTAAGCCTTGGCTTAGTTTGATCACCGACTGAAACAAGGTTACTTTATGCACCCCCGGTATCTTTTCCTCTTAGCTACAGATATATTTATATGTATATAAGGAGGGTTCGTTACCCTTATTTTTTAATTAAAACCTTTTAAAGCTTATGCAACTTTTAATATATCTTTTTTTAGTTATATATTTTTATATATAATGTAAAATCTTATAGTTATAAGCCCGGTCCGCATTTTTTTCTAGCCGCGCTTTAATATATTTATTATATATGTTTTATTAAAGTTATTCGAAACCTTGCTGTCGCTTTTGCGGTATACCTATTGCTCTGTTACCAAGGATATCCATCGTTTAACTGTTATGCTTTTAGTTATCTTAGCCCGTTTACTTTTTGTATTACTTCTGAAGCCATAGTTGCCCAATTAACAGACCTTAACGAATTTTTTTCAGGACGCGCTTTTAGGTATTTACTTAAGAAAGGGACTTTTAAAAAGTATAACACTTTCAAGTTTTACGTTAGTACGAAAGTTGGTATGTTATGGGCATATATTAACCCTAACGTGGCCCGAGTGCCACCTTTACTAACGATACTAATTTTTCCTAAGTTTCATCACTTCCAGAATAAAATGATTAACGAATATGCCCTGGATGGCTCGAATTATTCGAAATTCGAAAAGGCCTTAAAGGCATATAATAGGAAGTAATCCTTATATATCGTTTAGGAAAAGGCATTCGCTAAAATTAGCACGTTCCTGAACCAGTCCGTTTATCCTGATTATTATTAAGTATATTAAAAAAAGGTTACGTTTCGAAAAAGGCTAGTTACTTTAAAAAATAAATTCAAACCTAGTAATAACGCTTAAATTTACGAGGTCGACGTTCGATATAAACAAACGTTAAAAATTAATAAGATCCAGATAAATACTTGGTTATCCATATACTGGAAGGTATATATTAAAACTACGGAACTTTAAATACCAGCCGTCGCAGGTTATTACGGTTACCTTAATTTCCTAAAGGCTGTTAACACTTACTTACCCGATTTCTCTGTTACTCAGAGGGCTAAAATAAAAGAAGCCATATTCGAAGGTAAGAATCCTGCTAAGCTTTCACCCGTACAGAAATTCGTGGAACGGTTCCGAAACTATATGCGGTTATAGAAAGCTTAAGGCGTTACTGCAAAATAATTATTACGGGAAACGTTCGGTATTACCCTGAATAAAAAATTCCTAATCAAACGGATATACTTTTAGATAATCGAAATAATAACAACCGGAATAATAACAACCGGAATAATAACAGCCGGAATAACGGCGGCGGTAATGGCAACAACCGCCTTACGCCAAAACGTTACTATGAAGAAAAGTACTTTTTCAAAAACTATCCTTATATTAACGAAAACGTTAAACCCGATAAGTGGAACGAGGTTCCTAAGATTAGGAAAAAGATAAATAAGCATATTTCGAAAAAAAATTTTGGCAGAAAAAAAATTAAAAATTTGCAAAAGGAAAATAAGCCACAAATTCCTTAATTAACTTTAACGCTTTTCGTAATAAAACTTTTATAAGCCTATAAACTAGTAATATTACTACCGGATACAGCCTGAAAAAATTTATTTTGCTAAATACCTGTTCTAACTTCCATATGGAAAATCGCAAAGCTAATTTTTTTGATTTATATTTACCGAAAGTTAGCGGAAAGCTTTTAACCGGAAGAAAGTATCTCGATATCGTAAGCAAAAATATACGAAAAATTACGTTTACTATACCGTCAGGAAGGTTTAACATTTTTTTTTCTGAAAAACTATTTATATATCCTTAATATACATATTAACCTAATTTCGTACAAATTATTTCAGAAACCTGGGATTTATTAGAATTATAAGACCAACGTCGTATATTATAAGGCGTCAGGTACGAAAATGGCTAAGATTAATTAGATCGAACGCCAGCCCGTTATACATTACGTTAAAATAACGCCGGAGAACGACAATAACGATATTGTTCTAACAGCCTTTGCAATGACTGAAAAAAAGCCCATTACCACCGTCCCGGAGGACGAAAGTAACCTAAAGGATGAAGTTATCCTCAAAAGCGAAAACGAAGATTTCGTTTCAGAGCTCTTAATTTAGGAATTCCTGCCTTCCAAACTAATCCCATAACAAAAATTTTATAGCAATAATTCTAAACTTCCTTTAAAGCCTTTAAAAGGAGACGTTACGTTATGGTATTAAAGATTTATATACCTAAATTTACGTACCTTCGAAAAGGTAATACAAACAGTTACCGGAACGAAAATCTATTTGCCCTTAGCAATTCAGTATCAGGATTATCAAGTTGCTAGAGTGCGGAAAAAATATTACAACGGTAACCAGTCAAGGAAAATAAACCTTTTAATACGATATACGTTAATTTTTTCGAATTTAATAACGCCTTTAACGGACGTACGAAAACGTTAATTATTATTTATTTAATTATTAAAGTTAAAATTAGTTATACCTTGAAACGGAAAAAATATTTTTTAATTGCCTTAATAAACGTAATAATCTTCCTTAAGAAATAATTTTATATCAAGGTTAAAACGATTGTATCAAACGGGGAAATTTCCTTCGGGAATAAGCTTCGAAAATAGCTTTTCGATATAGGTATATTTCATAAGCCTTTATTTCCATATATTAAAAAGCCCGTAAGCGTTTAGGAACGTATCGAGGGCGTAATTATTACGAAAGTACGTTACTTAATTATAAACAGTAATTTCCTTTTTAATCTGTGGCCGGAAGTTATGGAAATAGCTATATATATCGTTAATCGCATATTTATCTAAGCCCTAGGTTAAAAAATCTTTATCCAGTTTTTTAACGAATAATTAGCCAAAAAGGATAAAATACCTATTCCCCGAAAAAGGTTTAAAGGCGAACGTGGCGAATATCGTATTTTTCGGATTAAGGGTTTATGCGTTTACGGAAGTAACTCGTCGGGGTACAAAACGCCTAAAGAAAATAGATCTTAAAGCGTATATCGGCTACCTTGTGGGATACGTAGCTAATAATATATATCGAATATAAATTCTTTCGCAATAACGCGTTATTATCGCTAAAAACGTCATTTTCGACGAGACGAAAAAGTATTAGGGCAAATAAAAGAAATCCTTATTCCAAATCGCGGAACTAAACGACCAAATCGATAATATCCTTATTTTACCTATAATAACAATTTTCCTAAAAACGTTTAAAGTTATTTTTTAACAATAATCCCTTAAAAATAAATATCGTTAAGGGGGTGGATAATTTAGCAAAATAAAATAAGCTTAAAAAAGTTATTTACGATATTATCCTAATAATTATAAATTTCTTTAATTAAAAAGTTTTATAAAAAGTTAGAAAATTAAAATCTGATAATTTTTATAAAGCTATTTCGAATAAAGATTTTTTTAATTCGGTAATTAATAATAATTTAGAAAAAAAACGCTTTAAGTATTACTGATAAAACGGACGATTCGGAACGTAAGGTTAAATAACTTTATTTGCTTATATCGGAAGTTATTTCAATTTTTAAAGACAATTTTTAACAATATTACGTATTATTACCGGATAAAGTTTAAAATATATTACTAAATCCTTTTTAACTATGCCAACGACGTACAGAGTTAAATTTTCTAGATTAGATAATTATTATCAATTTTAGAACGCGAAATGGAAAAAAAAGAAAACCACTTTCGACCAATACCAGTCATAAACTGGAATTCGAAAAACGCAATACGTATCTAACTGCTTTTAACGTTATTTTTTCGACTGCGATTAAGCATAATCGCTTATATTATATTAGCCTTCCCATTGCCCTTAAAAATTGGCAGGAAGTTATATAACATAAGTATATTAAAAACTAAAAGGCGGTTACGTAAAAAGAATAAAATCAGATATATCGGGTAAAGCGATCAGTTATCGTTACCCTATTATAAAAAGCAATTTAAAATATAAGTCCTAACGGTATCCTTCCGTTAATATAAAAATTTATATACAAATTTAACAAATATAGAGTATTTTAGAAATTTAAGGCTAAAATAATTGTCCGTAACGATTTTCAATCCCGCAAAAATCTTAATACTTATGTTTTTACGTTAATAAGAAGGTGTTTCCGCACATTTATAGCTATTACAATCCGATTTAATTTTAAGTTTTATTAATTTAACGCCGTTAACGCGTTTTTGTATAGCGATCTTAATAAATTAATGTACGTACGTTTTTTATAAGGATTCGTACGCCCGGATTTTTGTTTAAGGTTTCGGAAAGCCCTATACAGCTTAAAGCGATTACCATTTTTATAATAACGGGACTTAACGGCAGGATTAAAAAAACTAGGACTAAAATTGATTCCGGATAAGCTATATATTATAATTAATAGTTAGTTAACATTATTTTTTTACGTTAACGATATAATCATAATGAATAAAATTTGTAATACAATATGTATAAATTTTTTTAACGAAACTAATATAACATTTTTATATTAACGACTTAAAGAATTTATATAAATTCCTTAAAATACGTATTTTGCGAAACCGCGTAACTAAGAAATTATGGTTATTATAAGATATTTATTAGGAAAAACTATATATACATTTCGAATTATGTAAATTCGGAAAATATCATTTTAAGGTCCTTAAATAAAAAAATTTTAAGAAATATTAAGGCAAAACGTTAATAACGTTTAAGAAATTATATTTCGAAAAGGTCGGAAACCTATTATAAGGAACTGTCGCCATTCGCTTAAACCTAACTAAAGCTACTTCTTATTTATTTCGTTATTATAAGAACCTTAATTTTATACACCTTAACGCTATTAACGAAATTATTTTTTACGTTTATTCCATACGTACCCTAACCCTGGAATTCAGAGGTAACGAAAATCTTAACGTACGATCGTTCCTATGCGCGAACGACGTATCCTTCGCGGATAACCCTGACCGGAAAAGCTTCCAAGAATTTATACTATTATTTTTCGGTAGCCTTATCGTATAGAGGGCTAATAAGCAGGATATAGTTACCATTTTAAGTACGGAGGTTAAGCTATTAACTTTGTCGTAAACCGTTAAAGAAGCTTTTTTTATGCTAAAGTTATATAAGGTTATTAGATTAAAACTAAACGAGAACTTAATTATCTAGATAGATAATAAGCAGATAATACGACTAGTTACTAAAAAAACTATACGCTTAATTACGAAATTAAAGCATATTAACGTCTATAATTATTGGCTTCGTAAAGTCCACGTAATAAAAAGGATAAAAATCGAATAAACGCCTATTAATATTATGGTAGCAAATAGGTTAATTAAGCCCTTAAAGCTTTAATAATATTAAAAGTTCGTTAAGCTGTTAAACCTTTAAAACGTTATTTTAAGGCTAAAAAAAGCTTAGGAAATATTAATTTTTCCTAAGCGTTACCTAATAACGGAAAACTATTACTCCCGTTTCCTTTTTATCGTTTTTTCCTTTACCGTTTTTACACTTTTATCCCTAAACGACCTTAAAGGTAAGATTAGTAAGAAAGCTTTCTAACAAAATTTTTGTGGTTTAACGGTATGGTATCAGGTCCTAACACTTAAAGGTATGGGTTCGAATCCCATTAAAAGCTTCGGAGGTGCGTCGTAAAGAATGCTTTATAATGCACCTTCCCGACCTTTTATTTTCCTTATTTTTGTCCTAAATATCACGATATTTCCTTTTTGGGCATTTGTTTAATGTCGTAAGAGCTTTAGCTATTAATTCCTGACAGCTGGGAGGGTATGTTAGACTCAGCTAAAGTCGATCAAACAGCTAAGCCTTGGCTTAGTTTAATCACCGACTGAAATAAGGCTACTTTATGCACCCCCGGTATTTTTTTCTTTTAGCTACAAATGTATTTATATGTATAAAAGAAGGGTTCGCTACCTTTACCTTCTAGCTAGGACCTTCTAAAGATTATGCAACCTTTAATATACCTTTTTTTCAGTTATATGCTTCTGTATGTAATGCAAGATCTCATAGATATTCTGCCGGTAACTTCGAAGGTCGAATTCATCTTTTCTATAGCCGATTTTCCAGGTATTTTCTGAAAGTACGCAGTTCGTCTTTGTTAAGGTTATAAATAGGGTAAAACTTTGTCGAAGATCCTTCTTTAAGAATTATTTTATAATCTTATTCGTTATATTTTAATAATTTCGTATCAAATTGTTTCTAAAAAGCTGCTTATATTTATAATATTATAATAGCATATTGGTTAAAATTTCTAACTTTTAGGGCTGCTATTCTTATTATTCTAAATCGTTATTTAATTACTTTAATTTTAGTTTAATAATAACAACGATACGTCGTATTTTTCTTTAATGGCCGTTTTTTTTTCTTATATTTTATTCCTTTAAGTAATAAGGTTTTTATCGTATCCTTATGCCTGTACTTATCGCCATTATCGATTAAATATGAAGATCTTAAGTTCTTTTTCTTTTATTTATTAATAAAAAATAAAACGAATTTTACGTGCCCAGTTCCGCTATTAATCAAAATTCCGTACTGGCGTATCTATAATAATCCTAAGATCATATCGTAATTTCCAAATAAAACGATATCGAAATTAATTATTTAATATCGTCTTTTAATAAAAATCTCGAAATAATTAATTTCGCGTATAATTTTTCCGTTATCGTAAGCAAATTCCTAACTTTCGGTATTTATTATTATATAAGGTTTTAATTTATATTTCTATAGCAATTTAAGCTTATTAACTATATCCGGTACAATATAATTCCCGCCCAAAGTTCCGTAATCCACCATTACGGTATATTAATACGTTCCGATTCGTATATCTAGAATAATAAAGTTATTAACATTTCTTATCGTCGCGTTTAAAACCTTTTTCGGAAATTCCCTTTAACCCTTTTAAGTTTCGTTATTCTGTAACTTTTTTATAAGTAATCTTTTTTTTAATTTTTATTCGAATCTATCGAACTTTATTTATGTGTTTTTATTTAACGCGTTAAGTTATTATATTTATCGTTATTACCGGCATATTATTTCTTCAAATTATATTAATTACTTTTAATTTTCTTATAATTCCTTTCTTTAACGAATAAATTGTTCTTTTATGTTTACGACTATATCTCATTATACGTTATGCTAATTATTATTCCAGAAATCTCCTGTAAATTAACGTATTTTTTCCTTAATAACCTTTTTTTAAGGGATCTATAATAAATACTAACTGAAAATAAAAATCCGTAATAACTTTTTAATAATATTTTTCCATTATACGCTAAATCAACTCCTTTTCCGTTTGGTAGTTATATTATCTATAATAACAAAAAAGGTCTTCCTATAAGTATTACTTTCTTTCGGGCTAACTTTTTGTTTCGGCTAGCTGCTGGATATCTCCTAAGGCTATGATTCGAAATTATTAATACTATTATTTATCGTTCTTGTTATTTTCGGTATAATTTAAAAATTTAAATCCCTTATAATATATACGGGTAATTCGTTCGTAAATATATTGCTTTTATTTTTCGTAATCGGGATATTCTCGTCGTCGACAATATATAATATATATTTTGCCGTATCGATTAGGAATTCCGGGACAGATTTTTTTATCCAGTTCTAATACTTACGTAATTATTTTTATAATATTTCTTATTATATTCGCGATACTTATTAAATTAATTGTCTGGCTTTTTATATTTCTTATCGAATTTCTTATCGTAATAATCCTTATTAAATCTTTTGTTATAAACCTGATATATATTTAGCTTAAATTAATTTTATAATTCTATTGTTATTTCCTTAATTATTCCTAAATTATCCTTTTAATATAGGGGTCCAGTTATTTTGCCGTAACTTTTTAGATTTTTTACATTTATAAGCCTTATGTCCCATTTTGCCGTAATTAAAACATTTAATCTGGCTCCAGTTTTATCAGTAGGTGACGCCAAATTCCATAGGTCCTAACGCCGTTCCGTAAAAAATAAGGGGTACGTCTTATTTCTTCCCCTGGTTAAACTTATTATATCCCGAACGTAAAGCATATTATCCCTTTTTTTCTTATCATTTTTCAAACTGTTAATTATCGATTTTAATTATTTCTGTAATATACCGGTTTAAAGCAACTAATTATTCGATCCAAATAATTTTATTCTTTATATTATCTTTTAATTTTTTATAAAATATATCGATAAAGGCATTAACTTCGTTATTTCCCTATCCCGCCTTAGCTGCAAAATTTTTAAAAATTACGGCATATTTAAATATGGTTTTTTTATCGGAATTACAAAAGTTACTAAGCCATAAATTATTCTTTATCCTGATTGCCGAAGTTATCGCGCATTTTATTTTCGAAATTAATATAAAATAAAAAATTTATTAATAAAATCCTCCTTATCCGATTTTCTTATTTCTAGAAAATTTCTCATAATAAGCTTAAACCAATTAACCATATTTTCCGTCAGGTATATTTTCACTGCTAAAACCATATCCGCTAAATTATTAATGTCCAGAAAACGAAAGTAAATTTATACCTAAATTAAGAAAATCTAAGGATTACTCTTTTTATCATAAAGTTCTGGCTTTTTAGGCATTATGCGGGCGAAAAAGGCTTGAGCAAGTAACGTAACCTTAATTTATCGGATTTTTCTTTCCAATTCCCGAATTCGAACCTAAAGCTGCTAAATAAGGGTTTTCTAAGCGCTGGTCGACATTTTGACAATATTAAATATTATTCAGAATTTAACGGTACTACTGAATAAAAGTTTATAACATATAACGGCTAAACGGTTTAACTAATTATTAAACCTTAAGTTAACGGGTTTATATTAGCAGAAATATCGTAGGAATTTAAATAATAAATATAATAATCGTATTATATCTTTTAATACCAATAATATAAAAACGTATTATAAGCAATTAATATTAATAAGTATTATAAATTAAAGTTATTTAAATTATAAAAATAATAAATATCTTATATTTAACTTTTTTCAACTTATCGACTTTGGCCTTATGGGCTTTACGATCGATCTTGTCGAGCCTAGCTTTATAGGCTTTACGATCGATCCCGTCGAGCCATCACGTGACTTGACCCACATGGCTTAGTTATTGTTGCGACCGTTTTCCGAGGCCGTAACCTGTTGGGTCATAACAGGTCCAGTTTTTTTCTGATAATAAAACGATAACTTTTGGGATCTGATCCAAGGCTAACGATTCGGGCGGTATTTCTATTTTTATTATCGGGGAATTTTCGGATTAGCTAGCTATACTTTGCGAGGTTGTTATTCTGCGTCTTTTTCCTGCTATTATTCGACATCCTAGTACGTAGGTCGCTGTAAACTGTCCTTTGCCTAACGGTCCGTACGGATGGGTAAAGGCATTAATATGTTAGGGAAAATGGTAAAGTACGGAATAAAAGGTAAAAAAAGCAGCCTAGCAAGTGGTTCATAGTATGGGTAATGAATAAATAACCATTAATACCTGCCCTTTTCTAACTACTCGGGGGCGAAGCCCCCCTATATATATACAAATTGGAGTCACACTGGTGGGTCGCTGGGCCCCGGAAAGGGGGCCGCACCTTGGCACCTGACAGACATATAAAGCTTCTCTTAGTGACATCCATACCTCTCTTAGCTAGTATAATACATTGTAAACGCCGGAGCCCAGTAATTGGCAATTTTCCGCCTTATAATATTACGACTCTTGGACCTGCCAATGTAAGCCAGGATTAAAGGCACTTACACACGTATCAGTACGTTTGACGCTAGACTGCATTGCTAGATATGCTACGAGAAGTCTTTTTTGATGCTCGCAAAAAAGAATATGCCATGGGTCGTCTCCGGTTTCTCATTCGCTATACGGGCACGTCTGTTTACCCTGATATTGCCCAGTCGAGAGGGGAGCTATCATGCTATGGTCCTCTAAAGGTGTTCATGGGATTATCAGTTGAGCCCCAGGAGACTGTGTCCTATGAAAGACATCGCTTTCGCTTTCCCTCTTTCCCGGCGAGTGAAATTTGCCTAAAAGATGCTCACCAAAGCTGGTAAGAAATTGCAAGAATGCTGATTACTCCGCTAATGCTACTCTCGTCTCCCCAGCCCAGTCGATTCCAGCAACGCGTGACAGTATCTGCTATATAATTAATTTGGAACCTACGGCGGAAATACGTCATTCCTCTGTCCTCTTCTCTCATTACTGGCCCCCACCAACATATTAAGCGTCAACGTAGGACAAAGGCTTAAGAAGAGAAAGAAACAGCTACCGAATGAACGAATCACCGAAAAATCCCACATAAGTAGCTGGGATCATGTAGCCAGTTAGTCGGCGACGGACCCCAGGGTAGACGGGGGCCGATGCCTAGGTGTGGGTGCCGGAAGATCCAAAATGGCTCCTGTTCTAAGGAGATCTCCGAGCGATCGGGCAACTAACCCGGAGTGGCTAGGTTCGAGACACAGAAGGCCTTGGATATTCTGACCGCGGAAGTGTAACTGGATAAGAAGGTAAAGATGAGTGACGTGGCGCTGGGAGTCTACAGTTGCCACTCTTGCAATTCCGGAGGATGGCTCAAGCCCCTCAAGTATTGCTGCCCCGTTGATGAAGCACATAAAAGGCACGTTATGTGCAAGCAGCTTCTGGTACTGTGGGATGTCATTGATTATGTTTCTGTTGATAGGCATAAGGCAGGATTTATTCTATTTCCGCAAAGATGTTACTGTTGCCGGTCTCGGCTCCCTCAGTACCTTAACCGCCGCCCTGCCTCCTGGATACTGGGATTCTCTATCTGTTTTGTGGATGATCGATAAACCAGCGTCCCTTCTAACTGCTGACCGTAGCTACGAAGAGGTTTACCCCTCTTCCATAAGAACCTTTGACGCTATTCGGTGATATGCCCCCCGCTGGAATGTGACCGGCGGACGTCATGCACGGTCCAGCAACCACCATCCTGATCCGTGTAACTCTCCAGTAGTACACATGGAGTTCGCATTTCCCACGGGCGAGAAATTGATGAACTGGGAGCTGGGAATCCGTAGACGTTGGCAATTGCTTCTAAGTGACACCCATAAGTGCATCGAGGCTTGGGGATAGGGTACGTTTCAACCTAGAAACATACCCCTCGTCAATGGCCTATAACAGGACAACTTGAGGTCTGATTAAACCGAACGCGCCAGCCCTCCTTTGCGGCGCATGGACCGCACACTTTAAGACAGGATATGATATGGGTAAGGGTAGTATCGTCAAGGAAGATATTATGTGTGCTCGGGATCAAGTGGACAAAAAGCCCTGATCTAATCGAATCAGTCCACAAAGACATATGCTGGTATGGCAATAGTACTTCGCCGCACTCTATATAAAGCAGAGAAGTTCTCTTTGTATCCTGGGTCAGGTGAAGTCATAGACCATCAAACTCTCTTTGCCCTCCTTCGACTCTTTCAGCACGATGACCATCTCGTCATCGAAACCTACCCAGTTCCGCCGTTCATCCCATTGTACTGGCGGCAGTCCGTCGGCAAGAGTAACTCCGGATACGCCTTCAGGAATAGCCTTTGTTGTTGCTGTTGTTGGTTTGACTTCGATACTCTTTCCTTCCGTGCGGCCCTCCAATTCCCAGACTCTGATCTCTTCGCCGCGGCAGCTCACGCTAACTGCCTTGCCACGCGCTGTGATCTCAGCGTCGCTGATGCCGGAGGTGTGGCCCCAGAGCCGGACGCCAGGCGAGATGGAAAGCACCGAAGCAGTGGAGGTACAGAGGTACAAGAGCAGAGTATTATCCGGAAGCGTGGCGAGGAGATAAGGGTGCGTGTAACACAGACCGATGGGCCCGTCCGAGGATATTGCACGGGCTGTAGTGGGTGACGTGGGACATGTTGATTCAGAGGGTGATGACGGGGGAGATGACATATACGACGATGCTGATCTGACGGGCATCGTGTATGCAAGTCGAGTGGTAACGTCCACAGCAGCTTTAGACAGGGAAGATGCGGCTTGCAAATGCAAGTCCTGTATGCCTAGCGACCATCCTTGGAGCGTCGAGAAGGTATACGCGATAGATGCAATGGTGGTCCTGGGTCCTGCCTTCCGAATCGAAAGGGCCAGAGGAGACCTTGAAGTATGCGACTTCAGGGATGTTAGCAGATAAGGTGCCTGGAACACTGCGCCACTTGCGGCTTCTCTCCCTGGAACCCTTGATCTTGTAGTACTAGGCCTTGGACTGAATGGATCTTCCGTAAGACAGTTAGATTCTGGCTCAGTCCGACTCGGCGACACGTACTCGGCTGTATCACTGAGGCTTGATTTGGGCGGGCTATCAAATGTATACAGAGATATAAGGACGGACTTTGTGGCCGTGAGAAGATAAGGATGTGAGAAAGCAATGCCGACCAGGCTTCCGTTGCTTGACTTTTCGTGGCGATACAGTCGAGTGGCCTTCCTCTCTAAGATATATAGCCTCCAAATGCCAAAGCTTCCATCACCAAAGCCGACAGCGACATCGAGGGTATTGTCCCGCGAATTCTGTTCGTCTATCGCGATACTACTGGGTGACGGCGTACAGTCTTGTTCTTTCAAACCGACATGCGCCAGCAGCTCCTTGGTTTTCAGATCCCAGGCGCGCAACCCGCTAGAAGAATCAGCCGTCAGAGCGATACCCTCGGCAATTTTGACGAGCATCTTGTGAGGAGGGTCGACCTGGGAACTCATGGGGTCGCAGCCGACTCGCAGCTCTTCGACTGCGCATTTTCCCCTAGACCAATTATGGCGGAGCTTGTATTGTCTCTTCCAAGTGCGCGACTCGTCGTGTGCATGGTCATCGCTTCGCATATCAACCCAGCCGCCTCTCCTCCCATAAGCCCAAACGGCCTTGCGTGAAGAATAGTGTAGTTTGCCCTCACTGGCGGAGCCATCACGGAAGCCGGGGATGCGCAGGGCGCGGGGCAAGACGAATCGTGAATAATAGAGGCGTTTCCAAAGTTGAGAGTCGGCGGATAGATGGTGGAAACGACGCGACACGGAGGCTATGCTCAAGATATCGGGAAGCGCGAGAAAAGTCAAGACGCGAATAAGGAGCTCATCGGAGAGTGGAGACAACAAGTCGGGGGATAAATGGTGACGCCGCCTTTTTGTCGATATTGCATCTCCTGGAGGAACTTCGGCATCGGTGCGTTTCCGCTTGAAAGGCATTGTATGCATCTCCATTGCGCCGCCTTCCCGTCCTGCGCGCGAAGGGGGTCGGTCGAGGTCCCGTTACTGGAGGAAATGGGGTTGAATATCTCATCATTTTCCTTTGAGAAGGGGTAAGGTGTACGGTGGGGGGTGGAGGGGGGGGCGACTTTGAGCACTCGGTGATATCGGATATAAGATATCCGCTTATGGCCTAGCCTGCTCTGATTTGAGTTTATAGTACGTACTTTGTAATCGTGTCGGGCCCTTCCATTTGTCCCCCAGGTCATGGACAAAATAATAGTCACACTTTACTCTTAACTCCTTGAACATCAACCAGATGAGATCAATGGATAAGCCATTTTATATCTTCCGAGTTCAAAATATGCATGACGTAATACGTTAATAAATAAGAGTTGACAATAACAATATCTTCTTTTAGGCGTTTTAGTTGATGTTCTACAATTTTTGCAAATAGTTGCATTGGAATAAAGCTATTAGAAGTAGTGTGGGTTGTGGTGGGTCAATTATTTTTGTCCACGACCGGTCCCCTTACTACCATAGCCCTTTACTCTATGAATATCGTTATCATCTCTTCCTCACCCACTTTGCTGAGGCTTTTCTTCTTTGGGTCGGAAATCCGCGAGCTACGTACGCAAGCCATCCTATTGCAATATTGGCTATGTCCGCAGCTCGCTATACCGGCCACTGTTCTACCTGCCTATTCGCCGCATCTATCTTATAAGAATCCCAAGGAAAACATAGCGGACGCTAGTAACGTATGTGTTGATGTTGTCTTACTGCTTAGTAAGTATATTGCGAGTCCAATGAACTGTTCTGCTAACCGACCAGGGAACCATCATCCCACTTTATCACCGCCCTGCCAGCCTATGACCAAATAAACATAGATCACGACACGAGACCAGGAAAATAAAAAGATGTTGTGCTGAGCATTAGAGACGTCACTCAGTAGAGGCCTGGAGTGTATATAAAATAGTGTGGCTGCCTGTCTAGCGGACTCCGCGGGCTCCAGCCTTTACGTGGAATGGACTAGACCCAGACACTGTCGCTTACCTAACTCTATCGGTAATCCTGCCGGAGACAGCAATCTGAGAGTTCAATACTATTCATGCGGATACCTATGATATACGAACTCAAGGGTCTTTGGATTTATAGTAAAAGTCGATCACACATTAGTCGGTTTTTCGATTCTGGAGTTAGCTGCCCACCCCCCTTTTTGGATGATGGAGGCCGCGGCGCCCGAAGTAGACAGCGGTGGGGCTCCGCTGCTTGGAGCCCAGCGAGCAGTGAGTATCAACGGCGCCCGCGATGTTACGCTGTAAATCCTAGGGGGGTTGAGCTAACCGACGAGCGGACAGTGCGATCAATGCCGACTCAGAAAGGTGCGCAACAGTCCAAGGAGCCTTGCGTTGCGCCCGCGAGCTCTTCTAGTCCTAGGAACCGGGCTGCGCTGTTTAGCTCTTGGTTGACACTTATTTACTCACTCGGGGACATAGATCCGCTGCGACAAATCATCTCCCTGCTCCAATTGTCGCATCTCCAAGCGGGCCTGTAGCTCCACAGGAGCCGGGCAGAAGCCGAAAGAGCCTCGCCAGAGGGTTCTGATATCCAGCCAATAGTATGTGAGCCCGGGCACTAGGTAACGTTTGTGCTACCCGACACCAGAACGTACCTAACGAACCCCTTTGCGTTGTCTCAGCGAGCGGAAGATCGACCAGATAGAGGAGCGTCTCGGGGCCATCGAGCGCCTGCTACAGAACCTTGTTATTAGCCCATCCGGCCCGGGAGCAGCGCCCGCCGCCGTCACTGAGACGCGCCGGTTCGCTTCCACTCTATCAACGGAGAACCACACACCACCGGGCCGCCACGGTGGCGATGAGGATGATGGCTACGAGACGCCCAGCTCCGGTCTCTGTCCTGAGGAAGATACCGAGAACTTCGAGGGCAACTCATCCCTGGCGGCGCATACGGCATTCGCTAGCGAGTTCCTACAGAATGCGGTAGAGCAGACTTCGATCCTAGGGCAGGGCCGCAGCCCGAAGATCGACGACGCGCTTTCGGCCCTCCGGCGCATAGTTGACATGCAGCAGAGCGGCAAGACCACGCTTCCGCAGGAATCACGCTGGCTCAGCCGCAAGAGCTCCGGGCGGGTGAATCTCAGGGACCTATCAATGCCGCCCATGTCGCTCGCCGTGAGTAAGCTGAAAGAGATGAAACGTACGTCTCTCTATGTCACGGATCCTGTGTTTCATGATGAGCTTTCAACGTTACCGTTTGCACCTGTGAGAATGAAAGTAAAAGGCCGACATTGTGACGGAAAGGAGAACTGACGCTTCCCCCCTACCAGACGGCCCAGCTGTCCCCATGCAGACCGTTGTATACGCGTTCGCCGACATTGAGCGATTCGTAGATCGGTGCCGGCGCGTCTACTTCGCTACGGAGGAACCGAGCGAGGGCACTTTCATCATCGTGAATGCGGGGCTTGCCGCCCTCTACTTCGAAGCCAGCGTCAATGCGACCGACCCTGCCGAGAAGGCCCAGTACAAGGCATGCCGCGCGATGTGCGCGAAGAACCTGGAGGTGGTGCTGGCCCAGCTGAACCTCATGGTGCCTTCATCAATAGAGAACATCGAGGCGTTACTGATGAGTGTAAGTAGACCATTGCACATTCCCGGTCGTTCAAAGGAATTAGAGGACGAGTACTTTTGGGTGGATTAGTAGGATACTGATCCCGCACGCGGCTGACAGAAACGCGAACAAACAGGCAAGCTTCGCCCTCGAGCTCTCGCGCCCCTCGCTGGCCTGGGCGCTGTCGTCACGCGCCGTGCACATGTGTCGGTCGCTGGGGCTGCACCAGGCGGCCTCGACCAAGGACGACAGCCCGGAAGAGCAGATGCAGAAGCGGCTGATGTTCTGGTGCACGTACATGCTGGACAAGGGGCTGTCGCTGCGGATGGGGCGGGCCTCGGTCTTGCAGGACTACGACATCTCGCAGCCGCCCGTCATCGAGCGCGCGTATGCGCCGTACCCGGCCCCGGAGGTTCTGAATATGTGGGTTGCGCACGCGCGCAGCCAGGGCCGGCTGTACGAGCGCCTGTACAGCCCCGCCGCCCTGCAGCAGGACGTCCGCGCCCGCGTCGAGCAGGTCAACGCGCTGGCCGCCGAGTTCAACCGCCAGCTCGCCGAGACGCACGACATCCTGGCCCGCCTCGAGGAGCAGCTGTCCACCCTGCAGCAGCAGCGGCGAAACGAGATACAGCTCTACATCTGGATCCTCAAGTCGGACGAGGTCTCGTACCTCTCGTCGCTGACGCTCGCGTACCGCGCGCTCCCGCCCATGGGCCAGCGTTCGCGCACCTTCGCCGACGAGTGCATCGATGCCGCGCGGGCGGCGATGCTAAGCCACCAGGAGACCATGGACATGAATGGCGACAAGGCGCTGAAAGTCGGACACCTGCATTGGTGAGTTTGTATTGGGCGGCTACCTAGCGTGATTCTCTATTTCCTAACAATGGCTATATAAAGGACGATCATCTACGCCCCGTTCATCCCTTTCATCGTCATATTCTGTCTCGTCATCGAAACTAGCGACGCAGAGGACCTGCAGCGCCTAGCGGATTTCGTGAAGTCGCTTGAGGTGGCCAAGGATGTCTCGGCGTCTGTGGGCAAGCTGCATCATCTCTGCCAGGTGCTCTACAACGTGGCGCTTCTGTACGTCGAGGCGAAGGGGCAGCAGCCGGCCGACCAGGATATGGTGCCCGTCGGTAACGAGTTCGACATGTATCTGAGTCAGCTAGGCTTCATGCCCACGGACCAGGCCATGACGAACGCCGACCTCGGTGCTGATGACCAAACAAGATCCATGGCACAGACGACGCAACTAGGCGATTGGTTTTCTGGGAACAACTACATGTTGGGCTTGGTAGAGGAGGACTTATCGGCGATCAATAGCTTTGGATTCCCACTATGAAAGGAAGCAAAATAGGGAAATCAGCATCCTCAACGATAATCATGCGGACCTATTCATAGGATCGGCCATGTCTTCGGGGACAAGATGTACCGCCTAAAGGTCTGTACAAACAGGCTATAAAAAAGCCTTGAATATCTTGCTAGTTCTCCGCTCGAGTTTTGAACATCTAGCTTCTCTATCTTGTGTCTTGTGCACAATAGCTGTACATCTCATCTGTGTCTGTCTGGAGTGGCATTAGGGCTATTACGGAGCCTTTCCTAGCCTCTCGGCCTCTAGCTCGAGCTCGGCCTGTCTATAATATTTGGCGGTATCAACACCGTGTTGATTATGGTTAACAAAGTTGAACCATGGCAGGACCGCAGTGAAGAGAGCCGAATATCTGGATTGCCGGGCAGCGACACCTTGCATGTGAGGAGTCAACCGGCTCTCGCCGTAGAGGGGCTCGCCGGCCTTAACCTTAGCAACCATCTCCTTCATATCCATCTCGACCTCGCGGGCGTTTTCCGTCATGCCGTAGAACCGCACTAACCGTCATCATTAGTATCAATGAACGCGGCCATTCCCACAAGAACGGCATCGCGTTGTGGGTGAACGTACAGCTTGACCGTTCGTAGAAGTATAGGAAACCGCCAATCAAACCGATAGCACCACCCAGCCGCATAGCCTTTGCGAAGCCTCCCCTTCCGACCTGCGACGGGGCGAACTTCTCCATGGTCCATAGCAGACCCGGACCCGCTGCTGCGGCTACTGCTCCATGGACATAATCCGATGGCCGCGCATACCCAACGACTCTCTTAAAGTGCCTAGAGGTGGAAGCTTACATCAGCGACCCTTTCCATCATAGTATCGATCGAGTGATATCTGGTGCATCCAACGGCGAGGAAGGAGACATACGGATCGTTGTCGATGAGCTACACGAGTAGATAGGTCAGCTAATCTCTGTGGGGCCACGCCGGCAGGAATTCAGCGTACCGGATACTCGGTCTTGATGACCTTGCTAGGCGTATATGTGGGTTGTTGCGCCTGATTTGTCGCCATGATTGTTGCGAATGCAATTGGGGTTGCCCTCCAACCTTTAATCGAAGCTCATCAAGTCGATTGATGTCAGTCTACGAGGTTGAAGCTAGAAACGGCGCATTTGCGGGATTGAACATTAGTACTAGGTAGGCAAGCGGGATAAGCTCGGCTGTCCGAGCTATGACCACTTACCTAGGTAGATTTTATGTGCTTAGTAACTCCTCATGGGTCATCCGATCCTGCCAAGCCACTTTAACTTGAATCAATCCCCCTTAGGCGCGTTCCCGCTATCAAGGCGCGTCTCCTGATATACCATATCACGAGGTCTAAGAGAGTTCACCTCATTCTGTCCTGTGCAATAATTGCTAATCAAATTTCTTGACAATATGGCGGCACGCGCAGCAGCTGGCCCGTTATCGCCACGACGGCCATCACCCCCAAGTAACGACATTGATGACTATGATGTTGACGACGACATTTTCGCAGAGTCTGGGGGTGACGAGTCTGCCCAGAAGAATGGGCAGTCTAAGAAACGAAAGGATGCTGCCAGTCTTGGAATCGACGAGGAGGTTGCAGTCGTGAAGAAGATAAGAGCACCTATGGTCAAATTGGACGAGAATAGGTATGGGCTCGCATGCCCTGTCCCCCAGGGATGTCTATGCTAATTACTCCAATATAGGCTATTATCCGAAAAGGGCATCCCAAGGCTGAGACGCAAGGCGCGTGACTTGAAGTTCAAAGGAAAAGGCCACGAGGTAAGCGCGTCTCAACCAAAAATGTTTTTACAATTGCTAACGTCTCATAGTTCTCCGATGCTGCACGGCTTCTCTCATTCTACCAGTTGTGGCTGGACGACTTGTTTCCTAAAGCAAAGTTTCTAGATGCCTTAGTTATGGTAGAGAAGGCCGGCCACAAGAAACATATGCACATAAAGCGCATGGAGTGGATTAATGAAGGAAAGCCGAAACCCCATAGAGACGAGGATGATGAAGACATCTTCGGCGAGTCGAACCAGCCCGAGGAGCGTGAGGCATCTAACTTCCCTGCAAGAGTGGCACCCATCTTCCAAAACCGAGGAAGTCAAAGGCCTAAGACCCCTACCAGGGACGACCTCTTCGGAGATGAGGATATCTACGATGCTACCCCTAGAGCACCTAGAATAACCGGGGCCGCGGGTGTTGCAGACACTGGAAAGAGTGCTCAACCTGGCGAAATGCCCGATGATGATGATTTGGACGCACTTATGGCTGAGGAAGAGGTTCGGCGGACAGCGCCCACGAACTCCATATTCGGCAGTGGCACGGTGTCTTGGCCGCCTGATCAGGTCGACGAAGACGATTTAGACGCCCTTATGGCTGAAGCTGAAGCACAGGCCAACCAGTCTAGACAAAACAACAGTACTGCGCCCAAGCCGAGGCCCTCTGCGGCGGCAGACGAGGAAGATGACCTGGACGCTCTCATGGCAGAGGCGGAGGCTTCCTCGAGGAACCCGCAACAACGGGATCTGACCGAAGGAGCGGGGCCGCCTCCCCAGGAAGAGCAGAGCTCCAAGGGTCACGTTGCTGATGCGGATGAAGAAGAAGCGATGGCGGAGATGGACGGACTATGGTGAAACACGAACTAGGAGATATAATGACTTACATGAGAGGCGTTGAGGGCGTTCTTTCGGAGGGGAGCGTGTATCATGCTATTAGGATAGTGTATCCATTTATTCTACTTTCATATTAGTTGTGGGTCTATGACTAAAAGAAAGACTGGATTTCCATAGTTGAAGACGAGCTTATCATGGCTTGAATCTCATTGCGGGCTATCTAGGGCAAGTATACTCAGGATGGACGAGTTCGCACACGAGTTAGACTCCTCCTATTCTTACTCCAAACAAACTGTTCTAGTTGCCCTAAGTTGTTCGTATGTGTTTGCTGCTCCCCCGTGTGTTCAGTGTTCTACCTTTTCCAAATTGGGGTTGACCCAAGCATAAAGGCCAGCATGTGTTATTCCGTGTTACTA
Organism: Monosporascus cannonballus; assembly: GCA_004154925.1. NCBI lineage: Eukaryota > Fungi > Ascomycota > Sordariomycetes > Xylariales > Monosporascus > Monosporascus cannonballus. The sequence continues at coordinate 36,437 of QJNS01000107.1, forward strand.
CTCGCTGCAGCACATCCCTTATAGGATCATTAAACGTGGTGTGTCGGAGCATCAGCTATACATCCACAACAGTCTGTCATAGCAATAATTGGGGGGTTTTGACGCATACCTAACCATGTCGAGTTCACGATTAAGGTGTAGATCTAAGCGTCCGCTATTAAAGGGGTTCAGACCATCAAACCACGCAGCCGTGACATATAAGGCTGTCTCAATATATATGACTCCATCTAGACAGTGCCTAATAGACCTGGGGGTGGGAAGCCGGCAAGGGAGCTTAGCAAGCGGAGGGGAGATGGTTTCAACCTGCTCCCATGGCTAGGTATCTGTTTGGCTGAAATCGACAAGCTACTGGTATCGACGGCGGAATCCTTGTCATTGACGGTATCGGTCCAGCTTGATCGATAGTATGAGTAAGGGGCTATTAGGAAACCACGTAGGAGAATGACGTATGTCGAGGTAGTCCAAGTGATAAGGCTCAGTCCTCCATCTCCGGATCTTCTCCCTTTTCAAGTTGACGGAATAGCCACATACACGCCATAATACATTATTGAACGCAGATGGAAAGTACTTGCTGGCCTAGGTAGGCACACTAACGGGAGGAATCCATCGACTCTCTTATAGGATGGAAGAAGCCGAACGGAAGTTAGGCGGTCGCCGCTGGCAACTTCAAACTGCCATTAATGCCCCTCTAACCTGCCTACTTACCGACAAAGTTGCATACGTCGCAGTAACTCGAGTCTTCCTGTACCACATAGACTTTACTTTACTTTACTATTCGATACTACCGCACCAATTGAGATATATCACCGTTCAACATGAATAACAAAGCCCTTCTGTACGAATAGGCATGTACATATCTGTCAGCTAGCCAGGTGTGCTATAGCACACCAAATACGGAAAGGTCACCCTCTGATCGGAACATATATACTCCGTTGCTAAGCTACACAAAAGTGGTACGCGTTGCGAGAACGCACGCAATTAGCTGAATACAACAACAACTGATGTCCCCTATATCTGACAATATCCGATATAGTTGCAACTACCCCCACTAAATAAGCAGAGTAGGTATGGTGGGGCTCCCTGTCATCCTGTTCATCATGTCTGTAGTTGCCCCCACATTCCACTAGAAGTCGCTTATTTCTTCGTCCAATTTCAATGACGGCATAGGCACTTATTTATCCATGCCACTCCCCAGTTCTAAGGTGAACCCGAAAATCGCGAAGCAGGACGCAGGGAGGTGTCGCTGCCGTGGGTTGTAGAGGAACCACCACCTGCAGCCGGCCAACATGGCGGATGCCGATCTTGTTTCGTCCTTGCAAAAGCTTCAGCTCACAAACGAGCAAGCCGGCGCCGATTTCAACATCGATGACATTCTCTTCCAGCAGGGTCCACGCAAGAGAGTGAAACAGGATCCTGCCGATCTGAAAGCAGAACTCGAACGAAAATTCCTGACGCCATCCCACAAGTTCTCTAACGAATGGCTCAACCGCCTTCAGCAACGATGGGGCTGCCCCGCGGACTTGACCGAACTCTTTCGCATCGCCCCGACCCAGACTCGTACAGTCACTCGCTTCCAGAGACACGGATTGGAGGGTAGAGTCACAGGCTACAAGAATGTCACAATCCCAGCCAACAGCGCCACCGCCAAGAACTCGACCTCGCTCATGAGAAAGCCTGCTGGTCGTGCCGACTTCGTTCGAGGAGCTGCCGGCTTTTTTCCATTCGCGCCTGGGGGTCTGGAAGGTGTTGAGGCCACTGCTGCCATGGAAGATCAGATGCTAAGAACTGCTGGTGCTGGCATTGACGCAACGACGAATAAGCTCGAACGTGTCATTAAGCTTGGTAGTGAAGGCCGACTTCTCGAGGTGGCACCGGGCTTGCAGAGAGGCATCGACTTCTCCAAGAAGAAGTCTGAGATCGATGAGAGGCAAGCCAAGGCTATCGAAGCAGAACTCGACCAGGAACCTGAGCAGGGCCCGGAATCAGAGCATATCGATGGCCGACCAGCCGCCGACGGCGCCGAAGAGGAGGCCGACCAGGAAGAAGCTGAAGACATCGATGCCCTATTACCTGTCGAGTTCCCTGCCCTGGAACCTCATGGTAAGCTCGCAGCGTCTAGCGCCATGAAGGCCGGCAAAGAGTGGGCACATATGGTCGACATAAACAAAGACATTACGAATTTCCGAGAGCTTGTTCCGGACATGGCGCGAGAATGGCCCTTCGAGCTCGATACCTTCCAGAAAGAAGCCATCTACCACCTCGAGGGTGGCGACTCTGTTTTCGTTGCTGCTCACACCTCGGCTGGAAAGACCGTTGTGGCCGAGTATGCCATTGCCTTGGCTGCGAGACACATGACCAAGGCTATATACACGTCACCTATCAAGGCTTTGAGTAATCAGAAGTTCAGAGACTTCCGCCAACAGTTTGATGAAGTGGGAATTCTCACCGGCGACGTCCAGATCAACCCCGAAGCGAGCTGCTTGATCATGACCACCGAGATTCTGAGGAGCATGCTTTATAGGGGAGCAGATTTGATACGTGATGTCGAATTTGTCATATTCGACGAGGTCCATTATGTTAATGACTTCGAGCGAGGAGTCGTCTGGGAGGAGGTCATAATTATGCTGCCCGAGCACGTGTCTCTGATACTACTCTCTGCAACGGTTCCGAATACATACGAGTTCGCTTCTTGGGTTGGTAGGACCAAGAAGAAGGATATTTACGTTATTTCGACACCAAAGCGACCAATTCCCCTCGAACATTATTTGTGGGCCGGAAAAGACATTTACAAGATCGTCGACAGCCAGAAGAGATTTCTGGAGAAGGGGTGGAAAGAGGCCGATCAAGCACTGCGTGGCAAAGACAAGGCGGTTTCTGTTCCTGCCGCTCGAGGCGGCGCAAACCAGCGAGGTAACCAACGTGGAGGTTCTCAGCGTGGTGGCCAACAGCAACGTGGCGGGCGAGGCGGCAACCAGCGCGGCAGGGGCGGACCCCCTAGAGCCAGCCATACCCCAGGCCACATGGGCCGAGCTGGTCGTCCTGGCGGCTTCGTATCCGTCAACCAGGACAAGAACCTTTGGGTGCACCTTGTGCACTTCCTCAAGAAGTCAAACCTCCTTCCTGCTTGTATCTTCGTCTTCTCCAAGAAGCGGTGTGAAGAGAATGCAGACGCGCTTAGCAACCAGGATTTCTGTACTGCCCAGGAGAAGAGCCATATCCACATGATTATCGAGAGATCGGTTGCACGCTTACGCCCTGAAGACCGTTCTCTACCGCAGATCATCCGTCTACGCGACATGCTGCGCAGAGGTATCGCTGTACACCACGGTGGCTTGCTACCTATTGTCAAGGAGATTGTCGAGATCCTGTTCGCTCAGACTCTAGTGAAAGTGCTCTTCGCGACGGAAACCTTCGCGATGGGTCTCAACCTGCCTACAAGGACGGTTGTGTTTTCGGGTTACAGGAAGCACGATGGCCATTCTTTCCGCAACTTACTGCCGGGAGAGTACACCCAGATGGCTGGCAGAGCTGGTCGTCGTGGCCTCGACACTGTTGGGTCCGTCATAATTGTGCCTCCTGGGGGTATCGACGAAGCGCCTCCTGTCATAGATCTCCAGAAGATGATACTGGACCCGCCTAGTAAACTCAGGTCCCAGTTCAGATTGACTTACAACATGATCCTGAATCTGTTGAGGGTCGAGGCATTGAAGATCGAGGAGATGATTAAGCGCAGCTTCTCTGAGCATGCCACACAGCAGCTGTTACCAGAGCACGAGAAGGCTGTCAAGCTTTCGGAAGCTGACTTGGCCAAGGTCAAACGCGAACCTTGCGACGTCTGCGACCCGACCTTAGATGATTGCCACCAAGCATCCATGACCTACAAGCAGTTGACACAAGAGCTCTACAAGGGCTTGCTGACAATTCCTATCGGGAGGAAGATGTTCACGCAGCAACGGCTTATTGTTTGGAATAAGGATGGCGTACGAACCCCTGGCATCCTCCTCTCCGAAGGTGTCAGCACAAAGGCACTAGCTGGCCAACCAACGGTCCATGTATTTGAAATCAAAACCGGGCGTGAGACTCGAGACACTACCGATATCCTTCCTTTTATCGCCGAATTGCGAAACCTGTTCACACCTCTGCCTCGCGCGAAGAGGCAGGTAACAGCCAAGACCCTGCACGTACCCCTAAGCGACGTAGAGTGCCTCACGGGGAATATTGTGGCGGGAGTCGTGCCCGAGTATTTCCAGAAAGGTGATGCTCACCAAAATGCGAAGGAGCGCATGTTGGATATCTGCAAGACCTGGAACTCAGACATATGGAACGAAATGGACTTTAGTAAGATCAAGAGCTTGTCTCTGCAAGAGATCATTGGTAAGCGAAAGGAGGAGGCGCAGGTAATTCAGGCTACGGCCACTACGCCCTGCCCGAATTTCCTGAAGCATGTGAGTTTCCTTCTTCGCTTTGGATGGTGGATCTGCTCACTGTTTCGTAGTTCGCTATGTGCCACGACCAATGGCTCATCAAGGAGCGCATTTCGTCCCTCCGGCAAGCGCTCTCCGACCAGAACTTGCAGCTCCTTCCGGACTATGAGCAGCGCATACAGGTGCTAAAAGATCTCTCTTTCATTGATGCAGACGCCCGTATTCAGCTCAAAGGTAAAGTGGCCTGCGAGATCCACTCGGCAGATGAACTTGTCCTCACAGAACTCATTCTCGACAACGTGCTGGCCGAGTATGAACCGGCCGAGATCGCTGCCCTGCTCTCGGCCTTCGTTTTCCAGGAGAAGACGGAATCTGTGCCGAACCTGACTGGCAATCTGGAACGTGGCATGAAGACCATCGTCGATATCAGCGAGAAGGTCAACACCGTGCAGACGGAGCACCAGGTCATCCAGAGCTCCGACGACAGCAACGATTTCGTCTCGCGTCCGCGTTTCGGGCTCATGGAGGTGGTCTACGAGTGGGCCCGTGGCATGAGCTTCAAGAACATCACGGACCTGACGGACGTGTTGGAAGGCACGATCGTGCGGACGATCACGCGGCTCGACGAGACGTGCCGCGAGGTCAAGAACGCGGCCAGGATCATCGGCGATCCTGAGCTGTATCAGAAGATGCAGACGGCCCAGGAGATGATCAAGCGGGACATCACTGCCGTGGCGAGCTTGTATATGTAGAGACGTATTTGACGCGTTCTTTTCTGGTGACGATGTCTCTGTGGCTTCGGGCATACGGTCAGGGTGTAGGTGGGGTATAGAAGATGGGATTCTCGAACATTGCTGACTAGGCACGCGGAAAAGTTACTGTATAAAGGATACGAGATACGAATGATGACTGGTGTAAGCCAATTGGCGCACGGGTTGGATGATTTCTGGCTATTTTCGTCCATAAAGCGCAAAGTTTATGATATGACTTGATATGCGGCGGACTTCTGCAAAATAGGGGATAAAACTTAAAGTCCAGTCACAGCGAAGCTTCAGGTCCCTAATATCGAGGGATATACGTCGGTCATGAGACCAATGTAGCAGTTCATCGATGCATGGGTGATTCGTGGTCACCATAGGAAAAAAAAAGTTGGCCATTGAGAAAAAAGCGCGCTTGGTAGTAGATATTTCCAAAGTGACATCCCTTTATGCAAACAGCTACGGATATGAAGGAGGGCGTACGGCAGGTAATGAATCTAGAATACCTGGCATCATTAATTCAGGAGACTTGCTCCCTTCCATATTAATTCCAGGGTCACATGTTCTATCGTGGCTACAAAGGTTAGGCTCTCAGCAACAGGCTCTGTCGCGCTCCGAAAGTAATGACCGCATATATGGTAGTGTTCGCCAATTGATCACCGCTTTAAATGGGGAGCTTATGCATAGAGTAAATCGACAGAAGGCAGAACGACGGTATATGCACGATTATTGAAAATGCCAGTTATGACATAGACCATGGACGGGTCCAAAGTGAGCGATGCAACGTCCATGGAAACCGAAAACGCCTTACAAACTCCTATAACCGTCTCCTAAGCAAAGGCCCCGGACCCGTATATCATGCAGCATCCTGTGGTTCTCGCCGTTTATCATCATGACTGACGGAGTCGCGCTGGTGGTAAGCCTCCCCGTCATCTACTTCGCGTCCCTCTCTGCTGTCGCCGCCATCGCCATCACTAGCCTTCTAAGCCCTCAGAGCCCTGAGCCTCTGCTGTAGCGCATCCTCCTCTTCGGCAGTCGGTTCGTTCGTCTGGGCATGCACGGGCTCGGCCTTGCTCGGCTGTGCTGCGTTCAGTTCGGTATTCAGCTGGACGCCGGCGTCATCGGCGAGCTTGCCGAGTAGCTCGTGGACGGCGTCGTCGGAGACCTGCTGGGAGGTCGTCTGCGCGATGGCGTCCTGGTAGATGTTGTTGTTCATGGCGTATTCCTCGTTCTGCTGCTTGAATTGCTCGAGGGTCAAGAGAGTCTAAATAGTTCCTTATGTCAGAGCACAAAGGTCCCGAAGGCATAGTCGAGCAGTTGGGCTATGACGTACCCTCTCTGGATTGGTATTTTTCTGGGCGGCATTCATGACCTTGGACGACTGGCCCATCATGTGCGTCATGCGGTTCATGCTGTTGTTGGCCTGGATCTGGGCGACGCTGAGCTCGGCCATGTCGGCCATTTGGTCCATCTGTTGGGCGAGGGCCTGTTTGGAGAGCAACATCTTGGCCTTCTGGTACGCCTTGGCCGTGTCCCCCTTCTTCAGCAGGTCCTGGATCTGTTTCTTGAGCAAGGGATCTTGCTTGGCGGCCTTCTGGGCCTCTCGCCTGGCTTGCTTCGCTTGGAACTAGATGCAGATGAACGTTAGAGGGATCGGTGGTGAGAGCGACCAATATATCGCAGCGCAGCAGGAGAGACATACGCGAGCCTGGAACTCGACCTGCATATCGCGAGCGAGTTGTCGGTTCGACATGTTGGGCGGTATGTATGCTGGGGCGTTTTACCGATCGAGGTGGATGGGCTGGATAGCGGAGTCGAAAGCAGCTTCGTTTGTCGGACCTGACTTCGGGAGTTTGCGGTTCTTAAGTTATTATGTTAGTGATGGGCGGGTTCAACGAGAAGCCGAGTCGCCGGGCTAGAAAAGGCGCGGAAGTTGGTCGATTCGCAGGAGCTGCGAGTGATTCGGCGCAAATGGGCCTTTGGCGGGGCCGAGCCGCCGCCACTAGAATGACGCACCTGCCTATGAGCACTATCCGGTATTCAAGCCACAGTTTCTGGATGCTAAGCCACACAGACTCATCTAGCCCAGAGTTGTTCTAACATTACCTACAGTAGTAGTATCGACTCCTGGCATTAGGTTGGGATAAGCCACATTCTCCCCTTGAACTTGGGTGGATGCTCAAGGACATTGTGAAGGCACTTGTAACCAAACAGTTTGACGATGTAGGATGTAGGAAGGGTCATTTCGACTCTTACCACAAAACGAACATAAATCTACTTTCGAGAGAACATGCTGCTGATATATCTAGGACCGCTATCTTATCTGTACCTAGACAAATTGTGAACCCCCCTCCCCCCGACACCTGGCACGTCCATTGTCGTACCGTGACCGGGAAGTCAGAAAGCAAGTTACACCTGTATAACAGCCGGGACAAGTTTGCAGGTCACAACTAATCACATAAGGGTCAGTTAAGCCTTTGGAAATCAATCACCGGCCATCACTCGATGTTTATCACTTGGATCCCTTCGTGTTATGGAGAGGATTTCAGCCGCAGCTAGAGCCCTAGGGCGGGTAACTGAGGACATTGATGGCCTTCCCAGGGAGAAATCAAGGATCTCAACCGTATTTAGCTTACAAGCGATGAAGTATGAGACATATACCCATCACACCTTATAGAGATGCTGGGTTATTTGCTGAGATTAGACTCGTTGCCGGGCCTTGCTCGACGTGTGCAACGTTGATAGCAAACGTTTTGGTGACAGCTGCATTCAGGCGCGAGACGCGAGAGCGCGTCTCCCAAGGCTTCATATCCTATCGCTTCTAAGGCGCAACGGTAGTGCTTAGTCAGCCAGCTACTGGGCGATACCGTGCGAGACGCCTTGTGCTAAGGTGAACGAAGTGGAGAACTAATCCTTCGTATTGATGATAATAGCATGAATGACTCCTGTGTCTTGTGGAGTCGGGGTTTGACTGAATCTCAATGGTATTATGTAGTTGACCAGCATCTTTCCAGATCAAGGGTTAGCCCGGAGAAGGTTAGCAATATACTCTGGAATGTTGAGCCCGCCGCTACGATTGAAGTTTCATATTCAAATATGATACCTACCCACTAAAACGCCAACCTTAATCTGAAAGAGAGGACCGGCCGCACCCGGCATTCGACCTGGGGTACATACTTTATACGCAGGGGGGAAATATCTTGGGATAGACGGATCTGGAAATCGTAGCGGGATTTCGTAACTCGGCGAGCGGATGCTCCCTAGAGCCTTCATTTATTGCTATTGATTTGCGCTATACACTTTAAGGACCGACGGCGCCGATGCCGTCTCGGGCTGGACCCCTTCGTGCGCCTTTCTCGGAGGGCATGTGGGAATCGGAGTTGCGGCGGAATAATCGCGGATGCAACTTCTCGTCCTTTTTCAATTATGGTTCGAGAACCGCGGACTCCCGGGGCCAGGCCAAAAAGGGAAGGTTGTCCATGCGTGCCGTTTTACCTAACTCGTGAACCTAATATTTGGCACAAGAACCTTCCAAAAAGCAGCCCCTTGATTCCCATATTGAACGAAGGGATTTATCGACTCGGCCCTGTTTGTCTTATCAGCTCCGTAATCTGTCTCACACACGCGACACAGGTTGGAATGCGTGGGTCACTAGCGTCGCTTGCTCCTTGAATATGACCATAGATACGGCCGTTGCAGCTGTGGTATCTCCTTGTTTGCCTTTGCCCTCGACGAGCCCGAGATTTGAAAAGAGAGCATACCGGTAGCTTATCACATTGTACGATGCCGAGAAGCATCTATAAGCGAGGGGGCTAGGTAATTAGGGGTACCTTATTGCGGGGTGCGAGCAAGATCCCGATTCGCTCTGTGCCATGTGCTCCAGATCGAGATACTCCGCACCGTTTGATGGTCCTATAATGCCAATAACAATTTGAGCATCCTATAATGGTGGTCTAATACATACCGAATGATCACGGTTTCGGCTTGGGCTCCAAAGAGTCTTCTTGTCGCTGCGGGCACTAATTGATCTGCCTTCATTAATGCGGTTAGGAAGAGAACGGCGGAAGATGGTCTCAGATCTGGGGGGGTCTGTGCTCATAGGCACCCCGGCCATACATACAGCGGAACTGACGAGGTTTGTCCCAACGAATTCTGAAACCAGATCTGGTCTGCGAATTTAACTAAATGGTTGGACAATCATTTGGCGGTATTGTCCCAATTATTCATAGTCGGTAGACAATGACAACAGTCGAGCTACATTAGCGTCGCTGTTGGTAACAGGAAGATCCATACCGCATCGGACAACACGTATGTATGGTCTTCTGCTGCATGAGCTTTGAAGCGTATAATGGTATTCTTAGAGAATCCTAATACAAAAGTGGGCAGGAATGACAAGAGAAGGCGGACATGCAACCCAGTCAAAAGTGCCGGCACTGACTGATTCCCCCCCGGGATTGCTGTTAAGCGAGTAGCCTCGGGAGGCTCGATGCAGCATCGCGACTCAACTAACTTCGATAACCGTATAATGAATGCACTTGCGGCAAGCTCATCCCGGGTCTGGCTCTGGATTTGAATCCGAGTGAATTGATGGCAACACTACAGCCCCAGCGGATGTATCCAATTTGGAACCTTGTACCACTTTACCTACCCTACCAGAACACAGGAATCATCGCCCCCTTTCGGTTAGACAAGGTGAATGTTGAAGATCTAGAATCCCACTCCTCCATCAAAAATTAGATTTTGCTGTTATAAGTCCTGAGGAAGAGATCTTCCTAGTAGATCTATAACTGCCTAATCGAAGGAGAAATAATCGTGGCGGCACTGTTGGTGATGATAGGAAGAGGAGCAAAATACGTCACACCCATCCATTGTCTGCTTTATCCTCCCTGATCCAGCCGCATACCCGTAAAGCGGGAATACACTTGTTGGTGTAGCCTTTACGATGAAAGAGGTGGCTGTGATGCGTAGCCATACAGCGGCGGGGCGGCTGGGTGAGCTGACTACGCACGCCACCAGGCCACAGGCTACGAGCGTATCGTGTTGGACCATTGTGTTTTTAGATGTGGTGCTAATAATAAGTTTTTTGGCTTCTAACCTGGAGGGAGCCACGCCGCCACGCTGAATCGGATCGAGAGGAGCAGCTGATGGAGCCACCCGCCCACTTCCTCCTATTTGCACGATGACGACCAGAGGACCCCCATACATTTCGGCTCCGTGTTAGCCGTATCCCCTTTACTCCGTAAATGCAGTCGGTAAAAACCCCAATATCACAAAGAATATCGTAGACAAGAGCATCGCTGGTAGGGACCCCGCGGTCGAGATTGGATTGATTGCGGGATCGCGAACATTGGCAAGTTGAAAGTTAGGTTGCCTCGGGGTGTGGTTCTCCTAGTTTCCTTTTGGGGGCATAGTAATTTCGCTGACTGTGTCCAGCCCAGGCTTGTGTACTAGGTCCTACATCGCATTAGGTACTATGCGAGTTAAAGGTGCGTACCTGCTTCGTAAGAGGCACAATCCACGAATCGAGTCGATTGATTACAGCAGCCACGTCGTTTGCCCAGGCCCCCGAAGTATGTATGAACTGGCTTACAGTAGTAGGTGCACACTAAGGTTAGTATAGTCCGTGGCCTACCGTAGGTGCCGCTCAAAGGGGTCCAGAGCTGCGGCTTGGTAGACTCTTGATACAGCGGCGTGGTACTTCGTACATACAGGAACTCCACAATTAATTGGTTTCCTACACCCAGAAGCTCCCTAGCCTCCGTCCCTGGCATTCCTTCCGAATCCATCTGTTGCATCTTCCCCCATCCCTTCCCTACGCGCCCACATAACCCTGTCGCTACTTGTCTACAAAATGCCAATTTATTCCCCACCTATTCGGGTATTACTGCCTCAGGCCACCAAAAGCTGACCCCCCGGGCCTCCCGGCACATACGTGGCCTTAACATAAAGAGAGCCTCTTGCTCCCGAGATTTAGGTTATCTGTCTTCTGAAGTGCACAGCTTTCAGGGAACTTGGGCAGCACACGGAGACAAAGCAAAGGCCACCTCCTTTTATTAAGAGTTCTCAGAACTCAGTTAAGGACACTTGTCCTCAACTCTATCCTCCAACGCCACTCATCGCCCGACCACTAGTCCGCTGTGCTAATTGACTCATTCGAGCATAGCGAGCCTGACTCAATGCCCCATTAAGGCAATGCATTAACAAAGGTGGGAGCCTATTGCTGATACCCGGTTTTGAGGAATTAGGACGGCGCCTCATAACTACAGCATAATCTCCATCACACTCGTTCATTGTCATACCGCATCAGGTCCATTTTCACCATCTGCTTGGACAGCCCAGACACACACACATATATATATACAGCACAAGTCCTCCTAAGTTACCGTATTAGTCCAGTCAAGCCAGGGCGAAATGGCCTCCGAAGGCAGCCAGGCGTCCCCAATGTCTACTCCCTCAGTCAAGTTCGAGACGTCGCCAGCAGAATCTTTCCTGTCTACACCTGGCGAGATCTACCCGTCTCTCTTTGATACATCCGCCACGATAAATCCGGTAGAGAGTATTATGACCCCCCCGGCCTCAACAGACTCGGTCTCGGCCCCGGCGGTCCCGGCCTCAACTCCCGCCGCAACCCCAACCCCAGACGCCACTGCGGCCACTTCAGAAACCACGGAGAAGAAGCCGGTCAAGAAGAGAAAGTCATGGGGTCAAGTCCTCCCCGAGCCAAAGACCAACCTGCCTCCGAGGTAATATGCACACGCTTGGCCCACTACGCCGAATAATGTCATGCTAACTGACTCGCTAGAAAACGGGCCAAGACGGAAGATGAGAAGGAACAGAGACGAGTAGAGCGAGTCCTTCGCAATCGTCGGGCCGCTCAGTCTTCCCGGGAGCGCAAGCGACAAGAAGTCGAGGCCCTCGAGCAGCGATGTAAACAACTCGAGGCCGCCCTCATTAGCCGGGAGAACACGGTGAACATGTTGATGGAGGAAATGAAGAAGCTTCGAAGAAATTCATGTGCCAGTTCGCCGGCCTCGTCGGCGTTCGAGAGTTTCCATCCCTCTCCCCTTACCCTATCTCAACCCTTGTTCCCGTCTTCCACCAACGAGCCAACTCATAGTGGCTCTGCGATGGATGACTTTATCCTCATGCCCGAGTCTAACAACGGCACCCTTGACCCAGCATCCCTCTCCCCCGAGCTCAACCCCGTCGCCGATAGCATTGAGAACAACAATTCATCAGCGACGGCCGCAACAACCGTGGCTCCAACTACCGCGGTGACTTCTTCCGACGTGACACAACATCCAGCAGCGGTGTTGTGCGACCTGCAGTGTCAGTCGGTGGAAGTTCCACGATCGTGGGTGGCCTCGCGTCAAGCGTTGCAGCCGACGTCCTCTCTCTTTCTGCAGCTCCAAGCGCTGTTGACCGCCTACTCGGTGATGCTCTCGTCCTGCCTTCATCCTTTGACCTTGATAGCTGGGGCGTTGAAAACCAACTTAGCCCTTCTGCCGACCCCGTCAATTTTGAGTACGATCATCTGGCTAGTGACTCTTCCCCCCAATTTCAGGAGTTCGACTTCGAGCAATTCCTCAGCAGTGACGACAGCGGCGCTGCGCCAGGCGCGACAGCGGCAAACGGCTCGGTCGCCCAAGAACCCGAATCCACTTTCAGCCTCTTCGACTCTGAGACTCAAGTCTCTTCAGAAACTTTTAACCAGCAGCCCCATCCTGGCGCGTCCTTTAATGGATGCGACGATGGGGTTATTGCGGTTGGTGTCTGAAGGACGTGATGACCGGATCGGGGGGCTGGCATCTAGATCTCTGGGTATCAAGGGAGATCGTAGCCGTGGCCCGCTAACGTGGCCGGACGGCACCAGCTTACCGTCGCGAGAGTTATTGCTCACGCTCCTGTGGGCAATACGGGTCGAAGAACGGAAAATACTATCAAGGGAGAAGAACTCCTCCTGGCCAGCTTCTCGATCTGGATCAAGCGTCCTTCAAGAGGGAACACAATCCCATAATTATGTGCTATCATTGACTAGGAAAAGGCAAGGAGACGCAACCATTATGTCCGATGCAAAGCGTTTCAGGTTTGGGGTATAGGCGAACAATGGGCATTAGCCGGCGTCAGGTGGGGATTGCATTGGGCGTCGGAACCCTAGCGGGATCTAACATAGGTGTATTCGTATATGTTCATGAAGGAACAATGTCAAGTCGACCAAGATGTCGATCTACTCACACATTCTTCTCCCTGTGTGGTGACGTGACGAATATGCGTATGCCATCTTTGTAGAGCAAGGCTATTGGGAGTCTTAACCTTAACAATGCTTATTTATGACCAGGCCGTACTAGTTCATCGATCTCAACTGAGCCGATGCGCCACTTGAACTCAGGTTTAGGTGTTGAGGGTTTGCGAGCAGGTTAACTCCGTTGCAACCCGTTGCCGGGAAGTCACAGCACTATGTACAAGACCCTTAACGATACAACGTGTTTTTACACCAAGGACGTTCTGCGCTTCGCTGGAAAACGGAACGGAGTATCACGTACCATCACAGCTCGTCACCACCAGTGTTGTCCGCCTCTAATTTGTGGCAGAGATGTCTTCCACCTCAATCCATATAGATCAGAATCGTTCGGCATAGTCCTACACGCATTCTACTCTTCATCTGTTCTACCTGGATTGCCATAGCACGGTAAGACACCAGAGGACGACTTAACGCTTCGTTTTACTGTCTAGTCTAGAGAACCGATTTTTTCAAGGCGAACAGCTAAAGAGAGAGGATGAGCGAGCTATCTTCCATGACCGACGATGCGAACTCCGAGCGCCTTCTGCTAGCCAAACCTGAAACGGCTGATACAACAGAGAGCCCTGGCGACGCTGGTGAGAATGCCACGACAGCGCGTCGTGATTCACCCGCTTTGGGTATCCCAAGACCTGGGACTCCGGCCCTGAACCACATCGCCCCTTCCTTTCAGCCTCGAGCTGGAGGCGGAACCCGTGCTTACGGCACGTTCGGCGTTGCTAGGTCCGAGACCGCTTCGTATCATGGGCGCCCGACCGGATTCCTGTTTGGTCTGCCGCCTCCCTATACCGTTCCCGTTGCACGGCCCGCGCCTCCTAGGCCACACACAGGCCAGAGTAGTCCGAACGTGTCTAGACTCAGCGGCACATCCCTCGCCATTGCCCACTGTCGCGCTGGTACTGGTAGAGGTATTCCACTCAGGAGCCATAACAAGGCAAGCGGCACATGGACTCAGGATACAGCCCGTAGAGTCTTCCTGCCCCGCGGAATCCCGACAGGGATGTTAGGTTCTCTCCACGCGGCGGCCGTAGATAGCAGGTGGGCCCCCGGCTCCCGATTCGGGGATAGTGGAGGCGTTATCGGATGAGCTGGGGCTTCCTCGACGGGCGTCATGGATGCGCCTGCCGCGCGCGGTCTGAGTCGGTCTCTCGAGGCTCGCCACAGGCTGCATCCTAATTTTTTCTATAGGGACAACGATGGCGGCGACGAGCTCGACGAGAACGGTGGCGCTCCCACTGAGGAGACAACGGGGTGCCACGGCAGGGGCGAATCACAGCGGCGGCAGATGATGGCAACTGCTACTGAGCGGACGGTAATTGAGCAGTGTATGGCGATGATTAGCAACCTCGTCGGGTTTGTTGAGGAGACCCAGAGTTAGCTGGAGGCCCCTGAGCTTGTAGGGAGGGTTGAGGAGATCGAGAACGGGTTGGAGCGCATTGCACGCCAGCTTTTGGGCGCTATGAGCGATATCAGCAGATTTATACGGGGGGGCCTCTGATAAGTCGACGTGGCTATTCCTGTGATTGAGCAGCCGTGGTGCTGCACTTAGGGTGTCATAAGCTGGCCGGTCATGGTGGTCGTCTTTCGTGCTTGGGTGCTAACCACGCGACTAATATGTGAAAAGACTGAGGAGGACAGACTCCCGTGGCTATTGGTAGCTTTGGAGTACATGAACATCAGAAGGAGTCCCTCGCCTTGGGGTCATTAGAGTATCCATATTGCGATGGGCATGTTTCATTAAATGGAGTCTGGAGAATTTAGGGGAACTACCTAGGTTTCCAACGCCCACATCAACTGATTCATCAGTTTTCCCTTCCGACTCTAAGCGTCAGCTCTACCCTTCCCAATCCAATAGGAACGTTCCCCTGACACGCAACACCCACCTTCCACCCCCTTATTACCTTATGCTACACTTTTTCAGGGAATCTAGCGAGAATATACTAAGAAAACAGGAGACCACTCGACTTCCCAAGCAAGATATTTTCCGCGCTGGGTGATGGCGGCAACAGTATCTTTGATTTCCTGCAGATGTCGTGTCATTGACTTCTTTATATTGGATAAATTCTCAGTCTGCTGCTCTCTCAACCAATTCGCCTCGGGCAGAGTCCATTGGTGGGAGGCCTGTTTCACGGGAACACGTTGAATACATGATTTATTAAAGTCAAAGGTAGGCCCTGTATCAAAGAGTTTATAACGACTGGCGATTCTCGTTTTGGTGTTTACTTGGGATATCCCCCCTTAGCATGCCAGATGATTATGTCAACGTAATCACCTTAACCTCGGACCCCACATAATGAATAACCCTAACAATGAATAGGGAAAACATACTCAAATTCATAATAACCTACATATTCCAAAACATTTTAACAACGCAATAACGTATTTCGCAATAAAATAAAGTTATTTAAGCTACTCAGACTCGTATTACCTTTTTTAATAAGTTATTTTTAATATAACTATTAATTAGAATCTAATCGCTAGTTTTTATAAACTTTAAACATTTAATAATTTTGTTTTTAACCGATTTAATATTTATTAAATTCGCAAAAGTTTTATCCAATTACTTAATAACAGTTTAACGTTTACGATCTTCGTATTTTTCAAATTTTGTTCGCAAAAATGAATTATTATAACAAATAAAACCGTTTTAGCATTAAAACTATTAAGTTTTTTAGCCATTTTAATTATTATTTTCCGTATATTAGAAATATTTTTATTTAATTATATAAAATTATTCGTATAATTTTTCGTAACTTTAAAGCCTGAAAATTTTTTATACGATTTCGTTCTGGCTATTAATTACCTTTTTCGAATATATTTTCAGTTTAAAAGCTAGTTAAATATTATTTCGAAATTTTTTAATGCTGTTTCGGATTTTAAAAAAAAAAGTGTGAGAATACAGCTTCTATGGGGCTGCGGCTGGTGTCCGACCAGCCACAGACCCACGCGCCAATACAAATAACCATCTGGCAGTTAGTAAGAAACGCCAGATGGAAGTTGTCAGATATAAGGGACATCAGTTGTGTTGTATTCAGTCAGGCTAATTGCGTGTGCTGTTCCACGCGCACTGCTTTAAGTAGCTTAGCCACGGAACTTATATGTTCCGATCAGAGGGAGCCTTTCCGTATATGGGGCGCTTTTAGCGCCCCTGGCTAGCTGATAGAAGTAACCTAATACTCTCACTTTTTGGAATATGCTTTGTGTCAGCTAGCAGGGGGTGCTCACCCCATATACGGAAGATTCCCTCTGATCGGAACATATATGTTCCGGGACTAGATCACCTTAAAGTGCAGTGCGCGTTCTAAAGCACCTGCAACTTGTTATCAATACATATATAACTAATGTCTCTTATATCTGACAATTAAAAGTTTTATTCGCTTAATTAAGGTATATATTAATTGATCAGTTGCTGCTAAAACAATATAAGCTATATATTAGTTATAATTATCGAAATACGTTAATAATAATAATAACGATTATACCGTTAACGTTCTTCGTTATTTACAAAGAACCTAAAAACTGGGATCGTTTTAAAGGCGAATTTTAATCTAAAGCATATACGTTCGATATTTGGAATTATATTAATCTTAATTAAAAATTTTAATGGCCTATTAATTCTATAAAACTTAATATAGCTTTTTACTTAAAAAACGAATCCGTTATATAATACGAATTAATATTTTAAGCGGTTTTTCGTTTATATTTATATTTTTCGGAAAAATTATTAAAAAAATTAATTATACTAGTTATTTAACAAATACCTTTAAAATAACGACCGAAGGCAAATAAATTTATAATTAGAATTTTATAGGATATATTTATAAAAATCGAAAATATGATATTTTTCGTATAAACATTAATGACTTTATGAAATAAGTTTTAAACTTAATATTTTTAATAATTAAAGAAACCAGCTTTTTTCTAGGAAAAAATTTACGAAAATAATACGCCAACTTAGGCGAATCCGGCAAGGTATACGATAATAAATTTTTGATTAATATTTAATGAAAATACTGCAAAACGTTAAAACAAATTTCCAAATTTCGTAAAAAATTAAATAAAGAAATCGTAAAATAATAAAAAATTATAACCTTAAAATAATAATATAATATTTTAAAAATTAAAACGACAATTATATAGGTTAACGACCTATATATAATATTAATTTTTATAATTAGAATATAAATTACTATTTTTTAAATAATAAAAAAGGCCGAAATCGATAACGATACGATTAATTTCCAAAAACAGCAATTAACTTTCTGGATTATTGGATTATAATTTATCCTATATTTATATTACGAAATATTAAGTTAACGTTTTTAACATTTTTTTTTAAAATATTTTCAAATTTTTTTAATTAAAATGATTTTAATTAAGAAAATTCTAAGAATATTAATTTTTAACCGTAAAGAAAAATTTTAAGTTATAAACCGAAACGAAATAACTGTAAAAGTTTTTATATAGACCGAAACGGTAATAAACGAAAACGTTAGGAATTAAACGTATAAGGTACTTATTATAAAACGTACTTAATTAATTATTATATATTATTTAATTATTAATATGTATTTTTTAAAAAAGCTTTAAAAAGTTTCCGTTTTAACGATAAGGTAATAACATATATCTAAGGATAAATTTTTGCCGATTAATTTTGAAAAAAAGAAATTAACCGCTTATCGAAAATTATAAAAAAGTTTATTATATAAAAAATAAATTAATTCTTGAAAGAAATATAACAAATATTAGCATGCTTTTTAATTATTAATTAGCATAATATTATAAATAGTTTGTTTTATTTCTTAAAAAATTTAATTATTTTTAACTTAAGGTTTACGATATATATTTTTAATTTAATAAATAGATTTTTGAATTTAAGATTTACTATATAAAGTAACGGAATATACGCAGGTAATAATTTTGTTGCGAGTAAAGGGTAGGAAAAGATTAATATAATTTTTCAAAGCCTTAGCGATATAAAAGCGTTATGTTTGTATAACGTAATTTATTACGAGGATTTCGCATATAATTTAGTATTATTCCGGCAGTTCTAAAAAAAAGATTTAATAATTATATTTAAGATAAATATAATTAGGTAATTATTACGTTAACAAATAAGTTAAATTAATTCGTTAATAAAAATATTAACTTAATAATATTTTATATAACTTTAATTATTTATAAATCAAACGTTAATTTAAGGATAGCAAGATTATTACGAATCGGTAACGATATTATGTAACACCTGAAATTAAGTTATTTAAGTCCCGAAATAATCGTTTAATTATAATCTTATACGAAAGAAATCCGCTTAAAGGGTTCTATAATAATCGAATACCAAGTATGTAATAAAGCGAAGGCTAAAAGGCTAATACGCCGCGAATTAAAAAAGGGAGTATCCCGATTAGAATAAAAAATTGTTATCAATTTTATAAATTTTGAAAACATCCTGAAAAATATAGATACGTTATATTTATTATCGACAGATATTTAGATTTTGATTAGGATATTTATTTTAAAAACTAAAAACAAAATATATTAATTATAATATTTCGATATTTCTTAAAAGTTTTAAAAAATTAAAATAAGGTTTTCCTATAAGTAATCGAATACAATAACAAGATTTTGAAAAATTATTAATTTCGAAATATATTTTAATTATTTTTTAATATTAAATTTAAGTTTTTAATACCATATATCTAGGCACAGAACGAAAGCGCAAAACGTTTAAAAAATATAATTTAAAAAACCAATTATAATATAAAATAATGTTAAATTATTTTTATTTTTGATTATATATATTATTAAAGCAGTAATATATTTATATAATTATATTTCTAAATACGTATTTTTTTGGCAAAGCTTATACGAAATTTATTATATTTATCTAATTTATAAAAACAGCGTTTTAATATTTAATTGAAGATTTTAATAAATTTACTTACGAATATACGGTTATATGGCTTATATTATAATGAATATTGCTATAAAAATAAATATTTTGAAAATTAAATCTTAAAATATAACTTAATTATTTCGTTAATTGTCGATTGACGAATATTTACGAAATTTGGAATTTATTAATTAATAAAGTTAGTATTATTCGAAATATATAATTTAACGGAAAACCTTTTTTTAAATAATATCAAAAATTTAACAAACGATTATATATATATATATATATATAAAGTATAAAAGTTATTCTAATAAGTAAAAATATTTAATTAAAATAATAAATATTTAATATAGATATAAGAAAAAGATAAAAACTTAAATAAATTATTTTAATTACCGGTTAAATAAAAAAATAACGTTAAAAATATTAATATAAGATACATACGGAATGGGAAAAAATAACCTTATTTGTAAAAAACTAATTATTTTTATATAACAGTTATATTTAAATTATTTCCGTTCTTTAAATTATTACCGTTATTAACGGTTATTTTAATGATTTTTATGATTATTATACCGACGAAAAAAATATAAATAATCTTAGATTTTCTTTATATTATTTAACCTAGAGTAACAGTAAAAAATAAAGATATTTTACGGGTTGTAAACGTAAGCTTTTCGTATATTCCGTATTAAAAAGGTATTATTCGAAACGAATACAGGATATAGAAAGCCGTATTTAATGCAAAATGTTTACCTTTTTTTATAGGTACGTATAATAACCGGCTAGTAAATTGCGAAAATTTAAAAAAATCAACTGTCCGAAATACGTATTATTTTAATCGAAAAAGTAATAAAACCTTGATATAAAAGAAGGTATTTAAGTTATGGAACTGGATATATAAACGTAATTTATTGTTATTGCAAAATTATTGCAAAATTAAATATATATTCGTTAGGAGAAATATTTCGTAAAATCGAAAAAGCTTATTTACAAAGCTATAAGAAAATACGATTTTGGAAGGCCGTTAATTAATTTTTTATTAAAAAGAAATAGGTTTTAAGATATATATAAATATACGTTTATAAATTTAATAAATATAGTTAATTTTAAAAGCGCAAAGTTTATTCTTTATACGAAACGCTTAATAATTTAAAACCGCTTATAGCGATTTATACATAATTATTTTTGCTAAAAAGTTATTTTAAATTTTAATCGTTATTACGGTTAAGTTTAATCTAAAACTTAAGTAATACAGCATTATAAATACCTTTATAAATGTTAATTTAATTTATAAAATATATATAAAAACACTTTTAAAATATTCATAATATAATAAAAGTTTTCTAATTAGAAAAATATTATATAAATTAAGTGAATTATTTTTATTATAATAAAAAGAGTTTATTAAAACGTTTAAAGAATTAGAATTTAACCCCGTTCGTTACGAACCTTATTATTTTATTCGTTAAAAAGCACTTATTTTTTTGATAAGCAATATTAGTATAATATATTGAGAAAAAGACTAAATTTTGTTAATTAATTAATTTAATAAATATAAAAACGGTATACCTTAATAAAAAGTAAGGACTTATAATAATTTTTCGGTACCGAAATTATTAAAAACAAATTTAATAAAAAATCTAATTATTTTAATTCGATTTTATAAATAAATTAATTAACTTAATATCTAAAAAAAATCTAAATAATTTCCTAAAAATACCTATAACTGGTATTAAATTATTGGCAAATCCTAATTTGGCCTATTTCAACTTTGTTAACAAATATTAGAAAAAAACTAATTCTATTTTTTTCGTAATAATTAATACGTTACCCGATATATCTTTTATAATATTCCGATTTATCCGATTTAATTTAAACTTTAATAATATATACTATAAAGCCGCCGACCGAATTATATTATATTTAATCGGAATCAAAATACTAGCGTTATAGTTCGGCGGTAAAAATTTATTAAATATCTAAAATAATACTTTTTTTTTACAAATAATACGATCGACCGAAACAATTCTTAAATTTACATTATAAACTTATTTAAAATAATAATAAAATAACGAGTAAATAAGCAAAATACAATAATTATTTTTATAATAAAAACAGAAGTATTATTTTTTACGTAAATTATAAAACATTTTTATTTAATTTTTAGTACATTAAAAATTTAAAAATATATTAAATATAAAACGGTTAAATATATAATATAAAAATTAATAAATTACACAGCTTATCAATATTAATAATACTTTATTAATAATAAAATTATAATGTATAAATCTATATAATTATTAATTACGATAAACTGTAAAAAAAACTTAATCAAAATAAATTATACGCTTACGAGCGATATATTAATTAATAGTTTAACGAAAACCTTATTACGTAAACCTTTTAAGTACTTTAAAAAATAATTAAAATTAATAAATGTTGCGGAAATTTTTAATTAGTAGAAAAATATTTTACGAAAGATTTTAAACGAAAAATTAGCTAATTAAGAAAATTTAATCGTCGAAAAAAAATAATTATAGCTTTAAAAGTTATAATAATTAATACTATAAATACTTTAAGGTATTAAAAGAGTATATCAGTTAGTAGGAGATGCTTTAGCACTTTATATAGAAAGATTCCCTTTGATCGGAATATATATATTCCGGGACTAGATTACCTTAAAGTGCAGTACGCGTTCTAGAGCACCTGCAACTAGTTATTAATACACATACAACTGATGTTCCTTATATCTGACACTTTGCGACTAGTTGGGGGTCATCTCACTCTAGCTCTCAACTACTCATTATCTTATAAAAAGTATACCAATATAACGTTATTCAGCTTTAACATTTTTATCGCTAAAAACAATCTAGAGAACTTTGTAATATGTTTTTAATATAGGGCATTTATATTAAAAATTATTACGTATACTCTGCCGTCGTTAAATAAAACTATACGAAACTTTTTTTTAAATACGCAAAATATAGTAACATTAAATAACTAAAAGGTATCATTTAAAGAAGACAAAAAATGTATTAAAATACTTTTAATTTTAAGGTATTTTTATATAAAATAAAAAATGCGTATATAATATAGCTGTTTAATATAAATAACTACTATTTATTATAAAAACGTAAATTTATTTTTATAAATATTAATTATTTTAACGTAGAAAAATTATTAATTTAGCTTTTGAAATTTGGTACATATATAGTTTTTTTGATATTATCGAATATCTATTATTTTAAACGTTAAACCTATTAAAAATATATACAGCCATGCTTTTTCCATATATAAAGCCGATATATTCAAAAATAAATATCTATAACGTCATCTGCGATTTTTTAAATTTCGTATCAGTCGCTTTCAAAAATTCTATAATCGTTTTATTAGTTTATTTCTTCTTTTAACCGTCCGTTTTACCTATATTATATTCGTTCGCAAACTAAATTTTATATTTAATTCGAACGGTAATAAAAAAGAGATAATTTAAATATTTTATTACGATTAGGTATTTTCAAACGTTTTTGAAATATAATTGATCTTTTTTTCGTATATATTTTAATATAACGTATAATAAAACGATTAAATTAATATTTTTCGAAAAATATTTGAAAGTTTAAGAAGGTTTTTATTTTTTTTCAATAAATTTATATTTTTATAAAAGCGTATTCGCATATCTTTTCCTGTAATATTTAATTAATAATCTCATTCTTTTTTAAACTTAATAACTTATACGGTTTAATTTTAATTTCGGAACGTAATTTGGAATTATAAATACGATATAACAAAATCGACTAAGATATATCGAATTGTACATTTATAAAACTTATGAAATTATTTTTCGCTATGAAATTCTCAGCATTTCGAATTCTGCGCTTTTGGTCGAAATTAATTATCTTTACTCGAAATCAATTAATTGAAAGGTTATTAAGTTATTACAGAATAAAGCTTTTAAAAATGGTGGTTGTTATGGAGGAAAGTCGTATTCATTATTAAGGATATTCATTATGTGGGCCCGACATTAACGACCCCCAGCTTTTCTTTTCTTTTTGCTTTTTTCCTACACACCTACATCTACCGAATAAGAGGTAGCACAGAGTAGGAAGAATCCATTGCACTGCAGCCCTCCGATGCTGCTGTCTTCCGCACAGTGAGTGATGTGCTCGGTTACAGGCGAGGCCGCCAATCCAGAAGCGGCCGGCCAATTGACTGTGATCATAACGACATCTCCTACCCCTTCAGCACCTTCAACTGAGCTTCTGGAAGCCATATTACAGTCATTCCGCACTCACTGTCCTGCTTTACTTAGGTGTCGGTTCATCGTGGTCATCGATACGTATGATCGCATTGGACCGCAAGCACGTCTGAAAAAGGGCCAAGTCACAGCCCAAGGCGCTCGAGACTTCGTAGCTTATAAGTCCAATGCGAAGAAACTCATCTTAAGTGAAGTTTGCCAGAGGGACGAGACGTGCAACTTAGGTCAGAGCCAGGGCCAAGCCGAGTATGGCTACAGACCTACCGAGGTATACGCCGTTGATTTCCTCACAAATTATACTGGGGATAAGCATGTTACTTTTGTTGAGCCTTCCAGGCGCCTCGGCTTCGGGTTAGCAGTACGCACCGCGCTTAGGTTGACCGAGACTCCCTATGTGTGGATTCAGCAACACGACTGGGCTCTGGACTGCGATATCCCTTTGGGACCGATATTGGACATAATGGAGACGTCGCTGTCTGACCAGATTGCCCCGGTAAAGTACGTCTGCTTCCCATCAGTTCGCATGCTGTCCTATGCGACATCCGCCCACGTGATGGGATTCCCGACCTTAAGAGAGTTGACGGCTTCTCTTAAAGGTGACTTCGTCTCTGCATCCCACCCTAATGTCAAGGTCCCCTTAACACCCCTCTTCTTCTGGCATGACAAACCTCACGTAGCATCCACAGCGCATTATCTTTCATGCGTCTTTCCAACCCCCCTTGCCTTACCGAGGGGGGCATTCATCGAAGATACGGTTGGCCAGCGGGCACGAAACCAGATGAAGCAAGGGGTCTTCGCAAAATGGGCATGCTGGCTTTACTATCCCAAGGAAGGCACCAAACAGTGCTTGAGGCATCTACAGGGGAGAACCTGGCGCGGCGCAGAGGGAGAACTCGCGCAGAGGGAGGCGTGGAAGAAGTTGAATGCAAGAAGAGCCGCAGACCGCCGAGATTGACCGTAGACTGAGGTCCAGACGGGGGGAATAGTTCCCGGTTTCGGTAAGACTGCTTCTCCTCCTCGATCAACTTCCCGAGCGGCCGTCACGCTGTCCATTCCCTTTCGAATCCACGATGACCTAGACCAGCCCTGATAAGCTCACGTCGACTGCTAGGTATTGCCGCGCTGCCACGGATCTGCAAATCCTCAGCGCCGTCTTTGACGGACAGCAAGTGAGGAAGCTTTACTCGGTCCATGCATCGGTCTTGCCGCCATTAAGCTGAAGAGACATGCTGCGAATATGTAGACAACATTCTTTTTCTGATCACGACGCTGCCACGACGTAATTACCTCGCAGATTGTCCGCGCTAGCGACGGCAGAAGTTCTCTCATCGCCAACCCGAAGCCGGCTGGAAGCGATCCAGCTGCCAGCCGGACGGAAGTATCAATGCACAAACGCGCGATAGGTAGAATATCCGGAGCACTTGAGTGCTATGGGATTGATTGCTAGAAGCTCAAAGACATGGATTTGAACTTTGTAGGTACATCCCCCCCTAATCCCAAAGGCCTCTAATAGTTGGACGACACGTTGTGAGACAAAGAATGACGATACGTGGACAGAACAACACAAGCTAACTCTATGCAACGAAAGCCATGAAGGGCACTTGTCGTTCCTCAAATTGGAGGCCGGTCAGATGTTCTGCTAAGACCGTGCAAGCTTGGAATGGAATGGACCCATCTGGATGGATAGCTGCCGGAGCTATTTTCGGCAGCTAGCCGGAATGGCTTTGTTTGTGTCAGGGACAATTGGCACGAACGCCCAACTGACGTTTCCTAGCTGAAAGCGGTTCTACGATCTGGAGTGATTGTCTCTTTCATCTATCTATACTGGAGCTATTGAGTCGTGGGTCCTTTGGTATTGATTCCATAATTAGATGGAGATTCCAACATGGCCAAACACTTCAAGCCGGATGCGCCCATTCTTCATCTCTTCAACAGACACAATCGCGGGCAACGGCGAGGTCACCAAGTGCTTTAGCTCCACAGGACGCGTTTCACCTGAATGTAACCAGAGTATATGAATGACGGCGTTCTTCAGGTCTCGTGCTAATCGATTCAAACTTGTGATTCACAACAGCTCCATACAAATCAAGTGAGAGGTGTGTTCTATTCACTTTTCTTCATTCCCATAATCAGAGCTCCTGACACTCTTTCTAGGTGTGATTGTCGTTGGCACGACCCTTGTCCCGCTCACCTTACTGAAAGCTAACCCGGTGCCTTTCACACCGGTGCTTCTCACCCCAGGTTGCTCCCCTCGTTTGTCCGACATCTTCGCAATATCATTGATCGCGTGTGGACAGCTCATACCTAGAAATGACCAGGTAGTGAATGCTAAGTTCTTAACCTAGAGCTGAGTCGCACTCCCTGCCACAAAAGAGCGAACCTCCCCTCTCTACTATGAGACTGTCTACGATAGCACTTTCATGTTCTTCGTCTAGATGCGTTATTACTATACTCAATTCGTATCACAATCCATCATGTCACTCCCAGACCTCCTCCCTGAAGATGCCAAAGTGCTTACCAGGTGGCGAGAGACACTTCGAGGGTTTCTACAGCCTACGGCTTGCCCTGACCATTGCCTCGCAACCTGGGGCATAGGCAATGAATTCGGCCACACGATAGAATCATTTGACGAACTTTCTTCAACAGCACTACCAGTGGAATATCGTAACGGGTATCGTTTTCGAGTACTTCTCGAAGAAAGGGGTTGTTCATCGATAGGCACCATGTATGACGAAACAACCAGTTCCATTGCAGACACGGAAGAGGAGCAACCATTGCCCGTCACCCTCAACAAGGAACCCCACGCACGGAAGTACAGGGCAGCGCTCTACAAGGTCCTCGGCATCTTACAGAGAGACTACGCGTTCAGTTACTGCCTCGCCATCATACAGTTTACGGACCGCGGGGGCACGACGACGCTCTGCCCGGCTCTGTTGATCAAGACGACGGACAAGCTCCCCGAACAGGTGATTGAGGATGTGTTCCAAGTGGTACTACCCGCAGAGGTGTGGGAGGAGCTCGAATGTGATGGTCAACTCCCTACGGAGCTCAAGGTCGCTATTATTCCGGCTCCGAATATGGTCAGCAAGCCCATTATCGAGCCTCATATGAGACAAGAGGTCCAAGACTTTTTCTCCTGGAAGAGCTTCGCGCCAGGGTTCGACTTGCTGCTGAAGCAAGAGCCATCGCTTTGGAAATGGATCGAGCAGGCTCTGTCTGCGGAGTCGGTTTGGTACGCATGATAAGTCGTTACATGCACAGCGCGAGCGCCTGGCGACGCGAGGGCACCTGAAAAGCGTACCTACAGACGAGGGCCACTCAATCCTCGAGGAGTAATCATCGCTGATTACATGTGCCGGCCAAGTAGGGGAAAGAAGATCGGGAGTAATTGGATATCGCAGAGTAGTGACCACTGCTTGCCCATCTCTATGAGTCTATTCGAATTTGGGCTGGACTACCAATGGTTCCCCTCTACACTACCTCGTAGCAGACTCGAGCCTAAGACGGGGACTCACGTGGCCCGCAAACTTATCTGGCCATACAAGCCCAGACGCTGGCCAATTAACCTGAGGATGGAAATCCCCGAGCTCCACTGAACTCTTTGCTCATTTGGCCATAGGGAGGACACAGCGTGGGTCGCCAAAAGGTGGCACAGATTCAGGCATGCGTTAAATGGGTCTCTATGTATATAGAGCAATTCCTAGCCTAGCATGCTCATATGCCCTAATGGAGGCTGTGGGACAGCCGCGTAGCGTCTGGCCCCCTGCCATTAAATACTATTAACAACAACAGCTCATAGTTTCCCCTTCCCAGGTAGGCGAGGCATATTTGAAATTTCCACATGCAAGCATGGGCGCCGCAAGATCATCCACTGACGCCAGAGTGATAACACACCTACGCGGGCTTATCTGGGGGGAAGCGGACGGGATTCCGAGTTTTCCACTTGATGAGGTTCGTATGTGATAGACCAGCTGTTTAACAGGACCTTTATAGGGTATGTCGACGAGTCGGCAATGCGCAATGGAAACCCACCCCCACCCCCATGATGCGCATATTGAGCTGAGGGATACGCGAATATGGAAGCACCTGCTCAAGGTGCCTGAATTATGAGGTGTGATGTAGGGATAGCTTATTGCGTTTCACTTCCTCTCTCTGTCCGAAGAATTAATAACCGGAACAGAATTTTATCATATGACTACGTCGGCTGACAGCTGTAATGGGTGACCTGATGTATGCTGTGCTTAACAATCCGGTTGCCTACCTCGTTAATGCTTTTAGAAATCGGCAATCCCAGGAATATACTAGGTCGTGTCTAAGCTAAGGTTTAATGTGATGGCCACGGATAACCGAGAATAGGGGCCACCAGTAAACCGCAGCTGTCATAAAGTTGGCCGTAACTAGGAACCCGTTCTCGACATGCCTTGAGCACTTTGCTTCCGTTAGAAACGGCCTACGTCTATGTTCATTGTGCCCTCCTCGGCGACACACCCCTCTCAGCACGCAACATCGACTCCACCCTCATATTCTATACCTTGTTCGAGTTAACTGCCAGATAGGGGAAACCTGCTGTGGATAATACAAAGCTGGGGAGACAAGGATGCACTTAGGGAAGGTTGTGATGGACACCACGAAGTTAAACCGAGATAGCTATCACAGAATTGTCCGCGGAGGAAAGATGGTGCCTCCGTGAATTCGTCCCTAATACATTAGACCGGCCACGGATCAAGCAGAATCTTCGTACGGAGCCGAAACCTACAAGCACAAGTATAACTAGGACCATATCCCAGTGTCCCAACACGAGGTGTGCTTGGGCCCAATCAAGTGTGGATATATCGAGGTACGGATTCCGTATTCGGCCCCGACAACTCCATGAGTACATGCACTATCCCGAACTTTTGAGCGGAGTGGAAGTGCTGCTGATTGGCCTACCCCCACATCTTGGACATGCATCCGTTATTGAAAGGTTGTGGTTGATTAGCACAGATCCTGAGGGCATTGTAGGTCAATTGCTAAGGGCGTAGATGTATTCCACCAGTATAGGGTAAATTATTAAGAAGCAATTATAGGCTTTCTATTAAGAGTTTACAACTTTAACTCTCCCGAGTAGGACATAATTTACGATCTGTTCAACAATGTCCTACTTCTCCGCCTCCGGTTGACCCTCCATAGTGGCAGCATGCCCGCGTGCCCTAAGCCTTCACGTATCTGTTTTGGAACAACATGGGTTGGGTGACCATCTACTTTAATTGGATAAATCAGTCAGGGCAAGCAGGATGTGACCTGGCTGCTTCAACAGGCTGAATAGGCTGACCAGTTACCACAACGCACACGGCATCCCCTCCACATTAACATGCCGTTGTACTAACGCCTAGGATGCAACACTACCTGGCAAACGGGACGCTTGCTTTAGTCTTTTTCGGCACTTACAGGGCAATGCACTGTTACACTGCTTACACCCATGGTGATCCCGAAGCGGGTTATATGTAAATGGGAATTCCGTTCTCCCTACGTCGAAGTTTCCTGGACGAATCTGTCGAGGGACTAGTTGTGACAATGGCAATCAAGGACGATCAAACCATCCGTGACCACTGGCGATGTTTCCTCGCCTGTGGTCTAATTATTCTGTCACCGTTCCAATATGGCATTGACTTTGGGCTCATCGGCGGCCTGCAGGCGATGCCCGGCTTTCTCAAGGTATGTTGGGCTTTCTTTGGACCCCTAGATCATGAAGTTCGCTCATACAAAACTCGATGCGGACAGGTATACGGTCACGAGGCCTCCGATTCTGTTATTGGATGGAATCTCTCGCCAGTCCGCCAGCAACTTATCACGTCCCTCATGTCACTGGGTGCTTTCATGAGTTCCGGCACTGCGGGTTTCGTTGCGATTAAACTAGGTCGAAAGACTTGTCTGTATCTGGCTATCGTGGGCTGTTACATTTCCAACATTATCATGATGACGACAACGGACATCAACGCTCTCTACGTCGGACGGCTCCTCAACGGTTTGGCCAACGGTTACTTCATGGTTTTCGCGCAACTTTGGTATGTATTCCCCTGTTTGGAGACGAATCCATTACTCTACTTGATCAACTTTTACCGGACATCAGAATGCCGGCCGTTGGACGAAGCTGGGAGAATGAAGAGCCTTTGGTGCTACAACATTCTTCTTGCCCTCCTAACTCAGTACGATAGAAGTTAGGCCTACTGCGCTTTGAGCTCATTTATGACATGCAAGGAGTGAGTGCTAACTACAAGGGTTGATAGGCTCCAGGAAAGCAGTCCGGCGAAGTATCGCGGCCTCTTTTTGTCTGTATTTCAATTCTCCACTTCATTTGTAAGTGGCCTCCCAGCGTCTCTTTGGGGTCACCCCTGACGGCAGTGACTTAGGGGACGCTTATCGGCACGATCATAGATTTTTCTACCTCGACCCGGCCTGATAAATCGTCTTATCTCATTCCACTTGGGATAATATACGTTGTGCCCTTCATCCTCGGCACCGGCTTGTTATTTATACCTGAATCACCCCGCTGGCTGATCCTTCAGGGGCGGGTCGAAGAGGGTCGCAAGGCACTGCACTGGCTGAGACCAGATATTGCCAAGGTCGAAGTCGAGCTTGAAGAGATCAAAGACGCAATCGCCCGGGAGCGTGAGATGGGAAGCAGCGTCGGGGTTGTTGACATGTTCAAGAACCCTATTGATAGGCGACGGACTTTCCTCTCAATATTCGGCGTCACTACTCAAGCTGCTTCTGGTTCAATGTTCGTTATATGTAAGATTGTTCCTTGCCAAAAAGTTCTACGGCAGACTAGCTCACTTCATTCCACAGCATACAAGGCTTACTTCTTCACCATGGCACGAGTACCGAATCCTTTCGCGATGAGCTGCGTATTCAGCACAGTTGGCCTCCTGGCTCTCGTCGCTAACTCGTTGATTATCGTCCGATATGGACGCCGCCGCGTTCTCTTAATGAGCGGTCTTATCACTTGTGGAATACTCCAACTGATTATCGCAGTCATATACGACCAGAACCCAGGAACGACTCAGACAGGGAAAGTGATCATTGGATTGTCCACCATATACATTTCAAGCTATAATGTAAGACTTGACCGTGGCCAGGCATATGTTGCAGAATCTATATGCTAATGGAACGGAACATAGGCAATGATTGCCCCTTACGCTTGGTTGTCCGGAGGGGAAATCCCATCGTAAGTTGCTTGATATTCTTCCTATACTACATTGGTGTGCCCTTTCAGATTTTACCCATTTCGTATTTCGGTCCCAAGCTGGGCTTCGTTCCCATCACACGAATAGTTCTAATGTTACAATGAATTATAGGCAACGTCTACGAAGCTACACCTTTGGCGCCGCGTCGGCTGTAGCATTCTTAGCTGCTTGGCTGGTCGCGTTCACTGCACCGTATTTCATCAACGTGGAATCGCTGAACTGGGGTCCGCGATACGGTTATATCTGGTTCCCATCCTGTATGGTAACTGCGATATGGGTCTACTTCTTCCTGCCCGAGGTCCAGGGCCGGACACTGGAAGAGATTGACGAAATGGTGAGTAATGGACCTCTGCTCCTGGGACATATATGGGTTGCTAATCCCAATGTTTGTAGTTCGAAGCGAAACTCGGAGCGAGGAAGTTCAGAGGGTATCAGTGCGTTCGCAGAATTGAGGTGGAGGAGAAGCCTGATGTCAAGCACGAGGAGCTTTAGACACATGAATCTGTGGGACAAGTTGGAGCACCGTTATGGACTCTCCGAATCATCCCGACGCTCTAAGTACGAGTGCGGGCATGGTTCATCGAGATTACATCTAGATCTACTGTAGGATCGTTGTCGGAGCGCACCCCTTCAATAACGTAGTCTTACGCCAGAAGGCTAGAAGGAGGGATCCGATAGTTTTAGCTCTGATAATTAACAAGGAGGCATCGGATGGTAGTTTAATGCCGTGAAGGATTATTTAGCCCCTAAATTCTGAAGTTCTTGTGTGATTCCCTGGTGGTACACGAGCGCCTGAAAATGTACTGGACCTGGCCGTCTACGGCCAAGTCTAAAACAGCTCACACGTTTCCCAGACTCTTCCATATACTGGTTCTGCCCATAAAGCTCATTCCGCAGAGCCATGATCAGGGTTCTCACAAAACCTAGCTTCATCGGATACGTCGGAAGTATACCTTTCTGGCCATGGGACTGGATAACATGACATTCGGAACCATGAAGCAACACATCAGGGTCTCCATTTACATGAAGGCGCTCCTTTTACAGTTTCTTAGCCCCCACCATCTTATCTAGGTTAGTAAACTGATTTGACGTTGCCGATTAATGGATCATCTTGATTTGTTTCCAGAGTGTTTTAGCTGCAATCGATCCCATGATTAATACATCTTACCATGCTGGGGAGCCCTCCCATTAGGCGCTGGCCTTAACTTCTGGTAATCGAAAACTATAGCTAAAAATATTGGTTATCTAGCCCTTCGATGGTTGTTTCATATTCCGGAGTGTTCTGGACCGTAGCACTGGACGAAACCTCAAATCCAATCGCCTCGGACAAAAGAGAGACTGAAATATATTGCACTCTATTTTCGTCTGTCTTGGGTGCGCAATTGTCGCCCAGGCAGCTACGGCAAAAGCCATAACCAATGCCAATGTTTGGCCAGAATCGGCAGGTCTATGTGGCTGTACCGCGGATACCTTCTGCAAATGATGCTGACGAAGGTGTACTATAGAGTTGAGTACGCTAAGTCGAATAGCAATGACGGGCTTGATTGGCAAGATAGCTGCCTCAACGTCCTATGAATCATAATAAGCATGCAAATGACGGCTAACGGTCTTGGCTGTGGTGGATTGGCATCTGTCATGATATCACTACCTAGATAAAGGTATAGAAAGAATATATACTTTGTGTCATGGAAAAGGGCACCCCTAGCTAGGGTCTTCGGATGATTGTTATTCCTTCCCGGAGCCCTATATCAGTGGATCGCCCACAACAAGTGGGATCAACGCTTCCTAGCTTTAGACAGGTCAATATACCCTCAAGAGCTGTGCACCTGATCCTTAGTAAGTGTGACACTTTGCACGTTACGAAAGTACAACGCGCGACTCGCGCGAGTCGCTATATGGTAGGTTAGGAGATGACTTGCATCTTCCCTAGTTCCTGGGTCGGCAATGAGAAAGGGGGCTCGCGGATGAGTAAGCGATCCTTTAGCTTCTTGGGCGGTTTCGGATTAAATACTACTCAGGTAGTACTTAAGAGGTAGATCGCTACCTACCCGGACTTAGCTATCTTAATGACAAGACTCGTTCAGGGGCTAAGGGGTCGGTAGTATCCATTGCCTTCACTGTCTCTTTGCTTTTCCGAAATTAACTAAATGGTGGCCCATATCTTGGAAGCCGTTGTACGTATATGACAGGACCGCCTAGTCATGTACCTATACCCCTGCATATTCAATGCGCTCAAACATGCTCCCTCTACAACAAGGATGCCACCGCACTAATCACTCCGGCTATGGTTACCTGGGGGAGTGGGGGGGGCGTAAATCCCGTGAGCAGAAAGATGCTTGGTATTTCGGTCTGGGATGCAGGTTAAAGCAATGTAATGCTGATGCCAATGGGTATTGGGAAGGTAACATCTGGGGTGAGTTCGGACCGGCCGCGAACTCCGCGTCTTACAATCTTATGGCCCACACGCCGTTGTGCTGATGTCGAGACAGTTGGTTTAGCTCTCCCAAAGGAGTCTATGAGACTTTGGGACTGGGTATATATAAATAATCCGCGATCTATAATATGGTTCTACATGGACTAGCTCACTTCACTTCGTACTCGACTTCAGCAGCAGCGTTATTTCTCGTTCAGATTGCCCATCATGTTGAACAGCACGAGTAAGTCTATCTTCGTTTATCGTATGTCCTCGGCTAATGCCTTGCAGTCCCCCTTCGCCTCGGGATGGTTATATTCCCGGCGCTGACGGCGCTTGATATGTTCGGGCCTCTAAATGCCCTTAATCTTCTCTCCATCAATCACAATATGACGCTATCGCTCGTCGCCACAGACACGGATCCTATCAGTATTGATCGGACTATCATCAATGGTGTCCCCCAGGGAATGCTTGCGTCATCTGCCTCTCCGTATTTCACGCAATACGTCCTCCCCACCCACACGTTGGATAATGCCCCCGACTTCGACGTCATCCTCGTCCCCGGCGGTGCTGGCACTCGCAATCTCAAGGGCACGCAGCGCATAGTGAACTGGTTGGGCGAGCGTATGGATGACCCGGAGCTCGACTACATGATGACCATTTGCACTGGAGCAAGTCTGTTGGCGCGTACGGGGAAGATGGCCGGAAAGGACGCAACGACCAACAAAGCCGCTTTCGAATGGGTGAAGAGCGTAGAGCACGCCGACAAAGTCAATTGGATCGCAAAGGCGCGATGGGTAGTAGACGGGAATTTATGGACAAGCTCAGGAGTCAGTGCGGGCACGGACATGACGTTATCTTGGATAGAGCATTTGTATGGTAGGAATGAGAGTGAGAAGATCCGGAACCTGATGGAGTGGGTTGCTCTTAATCAAACCGACGATCCGTTTGCTGAATATTGGGGAGTGGTATAGAATTCCAGAAACATCATATCTCCATATAAGAGGCGAGATCCAGCAGGGTTAGGCGTATAAGTTATGTAAATAGTGGTTAGATGAATCATATCTTACGTTCTCCTGACATTACAATCTGTAAGAAAACCGCGTGTGCAGCAATTTAACAATGCGAACATGACCATATAGGGAGTTTAACTCGTCACTTATAGGGAGTAAACCGCTCTGCTTGGGGCCTAGGCCCATCTTCGCCCACAGACGAATGTCCCCGTTGTTGAAGTTCGCAGAGGACGTCTGCTTACGCTATCGGGTCTGGGTAGAGCGGTTTCATATCTTCATTCGTCCGGATCATGCAGACGCACCACCATGAGCCAGAATTAGCGCGAGCCGACACCGAGAATCGCATGCTGAGAGTGCAAAGGCTGCTTTACCATGCTCGAGGCCGTAATATCAAAAGGCCATCGTCGCAACAGCATTGCGTGTGAGACCCTAGACGGCCTTTCCCATCCTCTAACTAATCTACAAATGAATCTGGGTCCTAAGTCGCAAAAGACAATGGCGCATATATAGGTGAGCTAGGGTTTGCAATGGGTACCCAATGGGTACCCATTGACTACCCACGACCGTGGGTGGGTAACCGTGCGTAATCTTGGCATTTTTTTTAAAAAAATATCCACGATTACCCATCTACGAGCTATTTATTTACGAGTAACCATTAGGTAAAAATTATAATAATATTAAAATATAACGAATTATATTTTCAAAAATTTTAAATATAAAATTATTATTAAATTTATATTAAGTTATGTATTAATTGTTTTATTTTATAAATTAAACAAAAATAATTACGAATTGTTTAAATTGACCAAATTATTTAATTTATTACACTTTATACATTAAAAAAATATCGGTTTAAAAAGTTATTTACGAATA
Organism: Monosporascus cannonballus; assembly: GCA_004154925.1. Lineage (NCBI taxonomy): Eukaryota > Fungi > Ascomycota > Sordariomycetes > Xylariales > Monosporascus > Monosporascus cannonballus. The sequence goes on from QJNS01000107.1 coordinate 71,603, forward strand.
TTTTAGGGGTAATCGGAAAGATTTTTGGAATATATATTAATATTACTGCTAACTTTATTTTTCCCTTAGGAACTAAACTAAAAACGGTTTTTTCTAATTATTACGTTATTATACTATTTTAAAACCAAGCCGGCTGAGAAAATAAGGCGATTAAGATTTACGAAATCTACAAATATTATAATCGAAAGAAGTTTTTTAATATTTTATTAAGCACAAGTTAAAATACAAAAGCAATTTTAAAAATAATTAAAGTAATATAATTTATATTTCGAATTAAAGCTGCAAAAAATATATTACTCTAAAATTTAATATGTTAATAAAATAACTAATTAATTAATATCTCAGAATTTATAAAACGGGAATCGTAATTTAAATTTATCTGTTATTCGATATAATAACTTTTTTAAATTATAATATTAAAAGGTTAAAATTCGATAAAATTAATCAGGAATTTTTTATCGTTAGTTATTATATAAAGACGAATGTTGGCAAAATTATAAAAATAATAACAATAAAAGTAATTTAAATATTATTAATTTTAATTTGGTATATTAGGTTTTTATTACGGAAGTAATAAAAGTTTTAAAAATTTTAAATTTAATAAATATAAGTACAATATAATTAATATTATAAATTAAGTTAATATCGAATATACGTATTAATTTATATGTTAATTAATTTATTGTACATAGTTATTTAATAAAATTATTATAAATTTGATGTTTTAGTAAATGTATTTTTTATACGATATATTTTATAATCACTTTAATAATTATTCGGATAAAGTATTTCGTATATAAAAATATTGATTTAGAATAAAAATTAAGTTTAAATTTATAAATAAAATTTTCAAAATTTTAATTAAATATATTATAAATTTAATGTACCGAATTTGGAGAAATAATAATATAAACCATATTTTTATAATAAATAATATAACGTTAAATTTATCTTAAATAAATATTAATAACTTAAAAAAGAATTTCTGTTATGATATATATTATATTGTTAATTATTAACGTTAATTTAATCTTGAACTTTAATAAATAATAATAGTCATAAGTCGAATTAGGTTGTTATAATAAGGCGATTTATTTATTTTTCGAAAAATATTTCGTAGATAAATTTATGTTTTTTATTAACTGATATTTATGAAAATTTAGTATTTAAATTAGAATATTTGTAAAATAATTAATTCGCATTATTTATAATTATTTTTTCTTACATTTAAATCTAATTTAAGGTCGATATTATATTAAGTTATAAATTATTTAAGGTATTTATTTTATAAATGATTTACAATAATTAGTACGAAAATTAATCTATTATTAAAAACGAAACTTATAATAAATTATTAGTAATATTTATAATGTTTTTATAAATTCTATTTTAAATAATAAGGTTTAGTTTGCGGTATTTTTTATTTTAAGCCGTTTTATTGCGGCGAATCTCAGTTCCTAATATTTATTAAATATTTTTTACGAGTTTTTTGTTAAAATATTTAGAAAAAGAATTTTCGTTGCAATTTTACGTTTTTATTATATATTTATTATTTAAAAAACGCGTTATCGCGTTTACGACGTTTATCTAGAAATTTATTATTATTTTTTCTGAAAATCAATATTATATTAAATATAATAAAATATTAATTCATACAAAACTTAATACGTATTATGTCGGAAATACGGTATATTTACATTTTGAGTTAATATGCGTAATATAAAATGTTTTGGTTTATTTTAACATTTATTTTAAAATTATAATCAATATTGAAATTATTATATTATTAATGTAATTAAAAATATGAAATGAATAATGCAAATACTTTATTATTTAATAATACTACATGAAAACATATATTTGACATTTAATAAATATAATTAAAAATTATATATATATATATATATATATATGATTAATTTATTTAAAAAATCGCAATTAAATTTCGACTAAACTTTTTGATTAAAGAATATATTATATTTATTATGCAATGTTAAAAAATGTTGAATATATTTATTTATAAATTTCTTTTATTAAACAAAAATCCTTGAAATAAATGACGTTTTTTACATAAATCGTGTAAAGGTTAAATTTAATAAATAATATAATTAATTTATTTTCCGCCGTTTTTTGCATTATTTTTATTATACATTATTCAATTTTAAAATCGTTTTCTGAATATACTCTAAATAAGATTTCCTGGATTTTATATGTTAAAACAATATTATAAAATTAATAGAATATATAATTTTTGAAAATATTTATTTTTACGTAAAATTACAATTTTTAAAAATTAAAATTGTATTAATAAATATATTAATTTTATAATTTATAACTTAATATCTGGTTTAAAATAACGATACCAAAATTAGGTTTTAACTTTTTTTTACATTTTAATAATTGAGAATATATTATTTAAAGATTGACTTTTATTTAATAAAAATAGTCGGCGGTTATAATTAAAATAATTTAGTGGTTTTTTATTTATATTTTCGAAATAAAAATTTAATTGTTTAAAAAAGTTAAATTATTATTATTAATAATCGTAATAATAATAATAATAATAATAATAACAATAATAATAATAATAAGTAAATAATAATTTTATAAAATAATTAAATTCTATATGATTACGGTTAAATAAACTTTTTTTCATAAAATCGCTTAATATATATCGTAATAAAAATATAGTTTTACTTATTAAGAAAATGATTTTAATTACATAAAGCGTAAAATAATTAAAAAGAAATATAATTATAACTTTTTAAAATTTATCCAAATATTTCGATATCAAATAAACGCCAAATAAATAATTCGAATAATAAATATTTCTGTTATAATATTTTATATATATATCTTATTTGAATTTTAATTTAAGTTTTCGCCCGTATTAATTTTTCGTTTTTAACGTATTAATTCTTTTATTTTTAATGTATTAAATTTTTGTTTTTAATATATTAATCGTATACGATTACGTTTAATTATAGAATTTGTAATATAATTAAAATATTATTCGAATTCGATATTACAAAATATTATTATTTTTTATCGATTTTTTAACCAAATTATAACCGATAAAGAAAATTATAATGTGACGGCTAAGGGGTTTAACCAACTATTAAACCTAAGTCGTACGAGTTTATGTTAGCAGGAGTATCGTGGGAATCTGAGTAATGGATACAGTATCGTGTTACGTCTCGTAATACCAAGGGTGCCTTGGGTAACGAATTGTTATTGCAAGCTGATGTTATCTAAACTCTGGTAATGAACGTGTCTGTCTATATATTGATTCCTTTTCTTATTGCTCGTTCCTGCTCAGTAAAGCTTTGTTGAGCAGTTGCTCAGTGATGCTCAGTAGTGCTCAGTTGCGATCCGCTGAGCACTGATCACGTGATTTGGGCTGACGTAGCCTTTTGTAGTCTTGGCCTAACTGTTTCCACAGGCCCAGCCTGGCTGGGTCGTAATATATAGATTAAAATTTATTAAAAATTATCAAAACAAAAAATTATTTATAGGAATTAAATAATATTTTATACGATAAAAATAAAAACAAAAGCGAAATTAAAGGCGAACTTAAATTTGAGAAATAACTTAATATCGAACAAGAGAACAAATTTAAAAATAATTACATATTCGACGAAACGGATTACGAAAAAAATATTGAGAAATTAAAATATACATTTAATTATAAAAGCCCAAAAAATTAACAAATTAAATAACGACGAATTATATAATAAATATATTAAAGAAAAAACAAAATTCTTAATTTAATTAACGATAAATTTGAGATTAGAAAATAACATATAAAATATATTCGAACTATTTTTACGATTTGGTATTCCAATACATTATATTTATAAAACGAAAAAATGCTGAAATATTTAAAACGTAAAATATATAATAACTGTAATTTAAAAAAACTGCTTTTAATTAGAGTATAAACGAGATATTATTTCAAAAAATATTGTTTTTATTAAATGTTTTAATATTAATAAAGTTGGATTTATAACCAGATTTCACAAATGAATTGGTTAATGGTAATTTATTATTTTTATTATAAAATTCGAATATATTCGAAATCTAATAAAAATAAATATAGTATTATTTTATTTAAAACTTATATGAATAATACATTGTAGAAAAAGAAATTAGTACGATATTAAGAAAATTAAGGTGCTATAAGTCTTACTACAAATTAAAACTTTAATACGCGTTATTTATCGTATTAATTATAGTTTAATAATATCCTTTTAACGTTGCTAGAATTTTGTTTTAAAATAATTATTATATAGTTAAAATACAGGCCAATTTATATTTATATTTTAATGTTATCGAAAATCCGTATTTTCTTAATTACATCCGATATATATATTTTATTTATAATTACACAAATTTTCGTACATTTAAAAACAAATACAAAAAATTTGGAAATAAAATTATACGATTAAAATCATGAAACTTTTGTTTCGAATTCTTCGTTTTCTTAATTATCGACATTTAAACTTCCTTTAATTTAATATAAGTTTTTTTTAAAAAATATTTATTTATTTTATTAACAAAAATTAAATATTTAAATACCTTTTAATTAATATTTATCTACGTTAAGACAAAAAAGAAAAATAGAACATTCGAATATTATATAAAGTGTTAAAAAATACGGATTCCATATAAATTTTTAAGTTATTATAACGAACGGCGGAACGAATTTTGATGTAAAGTATTTTTAAATATATATAAGAAAAAATAAAAATAGATAAAAATAGCGAATTATTTTTATTATTTTTCGTATTTTTTAGAGAATATTTATACGCGTTTTTTAGACCTTAAAAATTATAAATGATATAAATACAAAAGTTTAAACGGGCCTAGAAATAAAAAAGGACGAAAAATATTACGACACTAGCAAAGCGGCTTATTTAAGCCGCCGTTTCGCTATATATATGCAAGCGCTACGCGTTTGCTAGATAGCTTTCTTCTTTCTTCCTCGTACAACAACAGAATATCTTCCAGAAACCCAAGAGACGTACAGCGCCGTGACAAAAAAGAATAATTAAAATTAAGCACATTAAATTCAATACGGTTAATCGTATTATAATAAGAATACGTTAATCTTTATTATTTTGTTAATAATATTGCATTAATTTTTGTATGAATGTGTATATTAATTGTGGTATTAATTTTAGTATTAATTTTTTATTTAATATAAATGAAATAATTCACGATATATTTGATTTTATATACTGGAAATTAATAACTGTTCAGACGCATATAGTTTTTTTTTAAAAAATATATTATATATATTTTTAGAAACTTTATAAGTTATTTAAAATATAGATATATATCCGAGTGCGTGAATTAGTATTTATAATTAAAAATTATATATATTACGAAAAATTAAGTAATTTCGAAATTATAGAAATTATTTAGAAATTATCGACTTTTTATTTAATATTTGTAAAGTATTTATTTTTATTAATTAACCTTTTTGGCGTTTCGAAAAATCCGAATTATAATTTTATTTTATAAAGCTTATAACTATAAAAGGGTATTTTTATAAATATGAAATATATTTATACAATTCAATATTTGTTAGTATTTTATAATTTTATTAGATTTTTATTAATAATGCTTTTAAACATAATAAGTACTATTTTATTTTGATTATAACTTTATATTTTTTATCCAATTAGAAAATAAAAATTTATTTTCATAAATAAAAAAAGTGGGTTAATTCTTTATAAACGATTTGTTATGTTAAACACATTTACGAATTTTATTACGAAAAATATAAAAATAATATAACGAAACTATTTTACCAATTACCTATTAATTAAACGTTATCGCAAATAATAATCAAAAATATTAAAACCTTCTAAGAAATATTTATTTTTTCGTTTTATTTTATTTTGTACCAATATCTTTATTAACATTTAATAATATATTCTTTTAAAATATATTAAATTCGGATAATAACTCATCTTGAGAATAAATCTTTAACTCTTATTTGAAATTATATAAGTTATATAAATTTTTAGATGCGATAATAAATAAATTAGTAAATATGCAAATTTATTCTAAATTCAAACATCTTTGTATTTTAACGCAAAATAAATATATGTTTTCCTAAATTAACCGTATTTGTTTATAATTACTTTTATATTCTTGTTATTATTATATTAATAAAATTAATTTCATTCAATTTATTTTGCATAATTATTCGAAATTAAAATATTTTATATTTCGAATCAGCGCTTTTATTATATTTTATCTGCGAAATACTCGAAAAAGATTTATTGCTTAATGTTTAATACGATTATACCGAAAGCAACAAACTTATCCAAATTACGAAATATCGACCCAAAAAATCGAATAAAGTTTTACACGAAACTTTTAAAAAAACAAAATTTAAATTTTTTTATTTTACTTATTAACGAATTTAATAAGTATAATACGTTTTTAAATAGTTATATTTTAAATTACTAATCCAATAATATTAAATATATTTAATTTTTACAAAGGCTATAAATTTATAATAAAATTATTATATAGCAAAACTTTTACTTGATAATGCCTTCAATTAAGTTAGGCGTTAAAAAATAAACCAAAATTAAAAACATTATAACTAGATCGGTATAAATACGAAAAGAAAAATTTACGAATTTTTTTTAAAAAAAAGAATTATAATTCGTTTAAAAATATATATTAATAAAAATGAAAAACATTATTAATTAACTTATGTATTATTACATTATGTAAATGATTTAATTTAATTCATTATAATATATTTGGATTTATAATAATGGTTAAATAATTCGTATTTTTTTTATTTATTATTGATTGGTTACTCTATAATATTAAAATTATTTTAAATTTAAGTTTTCGAATTTTGAAATATTATTTATTATATATTTTTTATTACACGTATATATGAAAATTTTATATTAAACTTAAAACTTTTTGGAAAAATATTTACTATATTATTTAAAATATTATAATATTATTATTTCGTTTTAGATATATTATATATAATATTTTGCACATTTTTACGTAATTATATTTTAATATAACGTACTATAAAAGGTTTCCAGATATTTAATCTTTTCGGATAACTTTTAGTACTTTTCGACAACAAAGTCAAATAAATCAACTATAACGCCATAAATTAATTCAAACTAATTAAATTCTTTATCGCTGAACGTATTTATAATATCTTTACAAATGCGCGCATTATATTCGGGCTTACCGCAAACGCTATAATTCCGTTTCTTCGTTTAAACCTTTATATAACGACTACTTTTAGCCATTATTAGCTATAATTATTTACTATTACCTTTCTTCGCAACTATAAGAGCTCGTATTTCCTTTATAGTAAATATTTTTTCTTTTTAAAAACGTTTATTTTTGGTTCTTCCGCGTTTATTAAAGATATAATTCGTTTTGCGCAAGTAACCGTTTTTTTTTTCGAAAAAAACAACGTTTTCGTATAAAAACAATAAATTGCTTTTAATTAAAAGAACTACCAATTTAATTATATTTATTAGCAAGTTACTCTAATAATTCTTAATTTTTCTTTATAAGTAACGTTTTTATTAAGTTAAATTAGTAATATTTCTAAGAGTTTTCGCAAATAAAAAAAATAACGAAATTAATAAAGATAAACGGCGAAACAGTCGATATATGTTACAGGCTAGAGTCTATAGGGCAGCTCGGGCTTACGGAGCGAGCTCCTTAGCCCGAGCTTACCTATATATATATAGAGAACAACCACCTCGTTAATGGCTAACTGTTTTTCCTTTTCCCTTTTTACCTTGAATATAAACCTTTATTAGGCCGTACTTCCGTTTAACTTACGTATTATACCCGTTATACATATTTAAAGTTATAACTTATTACAGCTTTTAAGAAATTAAATAAAAACGAAACGTTTCCTAAAAATACTCTGGCTACGAATAATAAGCCAAAAGAATTTCATAACTAAATAATTGCGAAATAATATAACCGACGAAACTATAGGCGAGCTTACGGTATTAACCTTATTCGAAATTATTAAGAAAAACTTATAGTATTAATCGTTCGTAAATATGCTTTAAAAATTTAATATATAATAAAAAAATTTTATTAAGTTAATTTTTAGCCGTAACGAAATAATAAATAACTTATTTAACCGGATAACGGAAATAAAAAAATACTTTTTTATAAAAGCGAAAAAAAAGGCCCTTATAAAATAAAATCCGTTTCGCCAAGAACTTATGGTAGGTTTGCCGTTTAATAGCGCGTTCGTAAAAGCGAATCGTAAATCTATAAAATGGCTTTCGTAAAACGAAAAATAAAAAATATTTCGTTCTTTTTTTGCTATGTTCCGTACGAAAATAAAGAAAAACCGGTTTATTTTTAGCTTTTTTACAATAATTTACTTAAGTATTATGATATTTATATTTACCGAAAAATAATTATAATTTAATTATTAGTTCGAAATAAAAGGATTATAAAAGGATTTTAATATCGATAATTTTTTATATAAAAATAATTTAAAAACAAATAGGTGGTATAATCCGGTAAAAAATAATTATAACGCATAAAATAAAATAATAATTAACAGTTTTAGGATTACTTATTAAATTTTAAATTTAAATTGGCCGAATGTAAAAACTTAACGTAACCTTTAATAATTAAAGCGGTTTTTTTAAATACTAATATTAATACGTAATTCCGTAATACGTTAATCGCGAAAAAAATATTTTACGATAATTATAACCGTTAAGTACGTAAGGCAAAAAAAGTAATTAATTGCTTAAAGGTTTTGCCTAATTACTATATAGGCAAAAAACGATAATTTGGTATTCCGATAAAAAAAACGAAACGGCTAATTAATAATAATATATTGGCCAAACTAATAAACCGGCTTAAATAATAAACGTTTAAAGAGATATATTTATAATAAATATTATATAATTAATTACGTTAATCTCCAAATTTATAAACCAATAACGGGGTAATTAAAAAAACCGATCCGGAAAAAGCTCGAAATAAGGCTCGGATAACCGGCTCCATACGAAATAACTCTCCGATAATAAAATAAAAATTTAGAAACGGAAAAAGTAATACTTCCATTACGGCGCCACAAATTATTCGAACTAAAAATACCTTAAATACAAACCCGCAAAACGGCTTCGTCCGGCTAGGACGAAAATTATAATAATAAATTTACGGAATACCGTTATTCAAAATAACAATTCGGATAACGAAAATTTAAAAAAATAACTTTTGTTAAAAGTTGTCAATAAAAAAACGTAATTAAAAATTACAAAATATTAATAATAAATTAAATAATACCTTTTTTATATTAGATATTTTAATTAATAATATTACATATATAAACGTCCTAATTAATAATAAATATATTTATTATTCTGTATTTAATTAACGGTTAATTTATTATTTAAAATTATAACGTATATTTATTATATCTTATCGGTTAAAGCTAACAAACAATAACAAATTTATAATAACCGTAATCCGAAAAGTTATTCATATTAATATAAATTTAAACGGCCGCTTAAAACAAATTTGAGAATACGTAATTAAAAACTTATCCTACTTTTTTATTCTAGGAAAACCCTAAATAAAATATAATAATATCGTATACGAAACGAAATAACGGTTTATCCGTTTTACAAATAACGTTACCGCGTTTATATTATATAAAAAAGGATAATTCGATAAAAAACTGAAGGACTGCTTAAAAAGGCGGTTATAAAAATATAAAGAAACTTATTTAATAACGGTTATAACCTTCGTAACAATAACGTAATACAATTACCGTAAAAAAACGAAATATAATTATTTGTAATTTTTATAAAAATATTAATAAGTCTTTAAAAATAAAACTATAATTAACTTCCAAAGATATAACGGAACGTTTTTCTAAAAAGGTATAGAAATTCCGAAACCTTTTTGTAAATAACGAAAATTTCTTATTATTATTTTATCGTAATAATAATAATATAACGTTATATTTAAAAATAAATATTTCGGGTTAAAAAAAGTAATTTTATCGGGATTTTTATACGAGATATTAAAAAAAGAATTATTGGTTTTATGTAAAATATTTATAAACTTACTTAATAAAAATTAAATTCGGATTAATAATTCCTTTACAAATACCCCAATATTATTCGTAAAAAAACTTAATAAGGATTTACGGTTTTGCGTAAATTATAAGAAGTTAAATAAGATTACGAAATAAAACCGTTATTCTTTTCCGTTAATAAAGAAAACGTTACGAACCTTATTATAAACCCGGTGGTTTACGAAGTTCGACGTTCGAACGGTCTTTTACCGGTTACGTATTCGTTAGGAAAATAAGTAAAAAATTGCGTTCCGTATACGCTTTGGGTTTTTCGAATAACTGGTATATTTATTTAATCTTAATGGTATACCGATTACTTTCCAGCGTTATATTAATATTATATTAAAACGTTACCTTAATAATTTTTATTCCGTATATATAGATAATATATTAATTTATTTATCCGGTTTTCGAACTAATTATATAACTAAAATTAAATTAATATTCCGCCATTTAGCAAAAATAAAATTAAAGCTAAATCTAAATAAATACAAATTTATAATCCAAAAAACAAAATATTTAAAATTTATTATTAAAATGAAAATAAGCTTAAAAGTTAATCCCAAAAAAATAATCATTATTCGAAAATAAAAGGCTTTTATTAACGTAAAAAAGATTAAAAATTTTATCGGATTTGCTAATTTTTACCGAATCTTTATAAAAAACTTTAGCGGGGTAACGGTTTCCTTTTTACGACTAATTAAAAAGAGAACTTTTTTTTTACTAGAAAAACAAAAAAATAATAAATTTTCGACCGATTTAAAAACCTTTTTATTATAACGTTTATTTTTACGTATTAAAATCTCGAAAAAAATAATAATAAAAATAAATTATTACAGCTAAATAATTAAAAAAATATTTATCTTAATTTAATTCGGTAAAGTATTTACGATTAATTACGTACTTTTTAAAGACATTATCGCCAGCTAAATATAATTACAAAATATATAATAAAAAATTATTAATTATCGTTAAAACAATACTAAAATAAAAAAAATTAAAAGTTAATTAATTTTTTTCCAATTTTAATAAATTATACGAATTTCCAGTATTTTATAAATATCTGTAAACTTATTAAAAGATAAATTCGATAAACCGGCTTTTTGTTTACCTTTAATTTCGTATTTAAATATTGCCTTAATAAGTTAGTAAACTAACTCGATATTATATTTCGCAAATTATAAAACGTATTTTACGGCAAAAAAAAATATTAAACTTAAAAAGCGGACAACCTAATTAATTAAAAAAGAATAATTATATAATAAACTGACATAAATTTAGGAAATCTTAATGGCCGTAATTTACCCAAAGTAAGGTATTAACAAATAACCGATTATACTCCCTAATAAAGAAATATTTTTCGAAAAAAACTTTTAAAAAATAAAAACTTCTAAAATTATTAAAAATAAAACCATAAATATAATATATATTACCGTAACCTAAAAATTACGTAATTTCCTTTAAATTATAAATATAATAAAAGTTTTTATAAGGAAATATTTTTTTAACTTTAAAAAGGTTTTGTAATTTAAAAAATATATTTAAGTTTTTATTTAAAAATTATTCCGGACATTATTAATTTAACGAGTATACGATTTTTATATTACCGGCCACCAAAAAAAACATTATATTAATAATATTAATTCGTAATTATTATTATCCGGAATCAATTTAGGATATATGCTATTTTTATTATAATTATAATATATATAATAGGTCGTACATATAATAAAAATAAAAAAAAGGTTATTACGGCTCTTATTTATTTTAAACCGATTTTATTTAGATTTTTCGGTAAACTTTATAATCGACTTACTAGCAAAGCAAAAAAGGAACTTTTATTTTCTTATAATATTTTATGATCGTTTAACGAAAACGGTTATTTTAAAGCCGATATTTAATATGGACGCGGAAACGTACGTTTAACGTTTTATTACTTATTATTGGAAATATTACGGTTTTTTTAAAAAAAATTAATATTGGATAAAAAAATTTAAATAAATAAATTCTAAACTTATTTATGTAACTTAGTAAATATATAATAATAATTTAATATATTTTTTTATTTTTAAATAAACGGAATTAAGAAAACAATTAATTAAAATATTTTTCGTATATTTTTATTATTTTATAAATTATATATAATATAATTAAGCCAAGTTTTTACCGGCAGTATAATTAGCTTTTAATAGGAAGAATGTTTCGTTAAAAGTATTTTTTTTTAAATTTACGAATATAATATAAAACTTATTAATAAGGTACCAATAACCCCTTAATTAATCGTTAAAACGGAAAAAATTATTAATTTCGTTAGAAAATTACGAAAAACATACGAAATTCGCATAAGTTCTTATAACGTCGATATAAATACGGATAAAATAATTAATTAATACCTTTAAAAAATAAGTACCGTATTTTGAAATAAAAATTTTAATATAATTAAATTTAAAAAACGTAATGATTTTATAATTATTTAAAAAATTATTTTAAACATATATTAAATATAAAATTAAACGTATTATTAAAAATATATCTAGGATTTAACGTAAATTGTTTAAAATTAATAATAAAAATCCCGTTATTTAATTAAATTTTAAATAATAATTAACCGTAATTAATGTTATTAAAAAAGAGAAAAAATATATAATAAAACGTATATTAAAGGCCGAAAATAAATACGTAAACCGCGGTCGCCGAAAAAAACTGTTTATAAAGTAAGTAAATTATATTAAATTAATATAAAAATTACGTAATAATATTAAAAATATAATTGCTTTTAATAATTTTAAGAAATTATTCGGAAACGGAAATAAGATTGGCGAAAACGTAAAAGTACAAATAAAAATTAAAAAAAGGTATAAGTAAAGCCGCCGCCGCCTCGCCGTAGCTTCGTTATTCCCTAAAAGCGAGAAAAGGGGTGATGTTATAGGCTAAAGCTTATAGGGCAGCTCGGGCTTACGGAGCGAGCTTTTTAGCCCAAGCTTACCCATATATATATATAGGGAATAGCCACCTCGCTGGTGGCTAGCTGTTTCTCTCCTTCTTTTCTTACCTTGAATATAAACCTTTATTAGGCCGTGCCTCCGTTCAACCTATGCATCGTGCCCGTTATAGTATAGGTATAACTAAAATTTCAAACTCGAAAAAAACTTTATTAAAATCGAATAAAATAAATCCAACTTTTGCGAATTCAGATTTAATATTATCTAACGTTATAATAGCTTTAAATGCGCTGTAAAAACCGATAATAAAATTTTTCTTAGTAAAATAAATAACGTACTGCTGCAAAAGATTTTCGATATAAAGCGAATACGTACGTTTTAATACGGAAAAACAGGATATATCCAAGAGTTAAAACCAATAATAAAAATAAGCAGGTATATAAAATATAATAATACTGTTAATTTAACAATATTTTTCAAATTCGATCGAATAATAACTTTTATAACCGTCGAAAACAAAAAGACGTTTCGAACTTTTAATACGCGTTTTAACATATTTATCGAAATATTTAATCCATTTTAAACATAGTTTATTTGTTATTTAGTCGTTTTCGTTTACAACAAATTTCAAGTTGAATAAAAATAGGTTATTGACAAATTAACAAAAAATAGTTTTCTCTAGCAAGAATAATAAATAAGAATAAGGTCTAACTTTAAAAATTAATAACTTTTATTATTATAAATTATTCTCGATTTTCTTATTAGACTTATCTTAGTTTTTCACATCTTTTAACATTTATAATAACTATATCTGCCGCCATAAAAAACCCTATTAAAAACTTTGTTTTATCGAAATTATATTTTTTTTTCTAATACCGTATTTAACAATTATAATTTAAATAAGGTTAAATTATTTATCAAACATTTCTAGATTTTTACATAAAATCTTTTATGATTTATTTTTCGATTTAAACGCGTTTTAAGTTTCTTTTACCGTTTAATATAATAAAATACCCAGTTAATTCCGACGTATTTTATAACGCGTTATACAAATAGCAAATTCGTCATATTTTTAACATATTAACGCCGGACAGAAAACGTTCGTATATATAGTTTAAGGATTCGATCGACAATTGATTTCTTTTCGATCGGCATAAATTTTCGCGTTTTTGGTTTATAATCGTATTAAAACGAAATATCGTTATATTATTTATGTAACGTAAATACGGCGACGCCGTAACTAAATTTAAGCCGTTTATAACTTAGTGACGCCTTTTGCTTTTTTACTTAAACGACTAGAAATATTTTCGTTTTTTTATAAACCGTTCCATATTGTGGTATTAAAAAATGAACGATTAAAGTCGAATAGTTAAAATATGCTAAGACCTATCTAAAAAGCTTATATATTCGAAAAGATTGTATTATACGATAATTATAATTTTTAACTAAATTTAATTACTTAATTTAAAATTTAATATTTCTTTAAATATAATACATATTTAGTTCGCTTTAATATAGTTAAAATTTTACAAATTAATACTTATTTAAATTAATATATTAATTTTAAATCAAAGTCGCACATAATTTTAGAAATTAAATATGTCAAAAATAAATATATACTTAAAGATAAAAATACGGTTAAGAAAAAAGGCAATATTAAGCCGATAATTAAAAAAGCCTTTGCAGATATAGCCGATACGATTAAAAGATTTAAATAATAAAAACTCGAAAATAAACATCTTAAGCTTTATTAATTATTTCTTTAATTAATATTGTTATTAAACCGTTATATTTTAGAAAATCCGTATATATGAAAAAATCAACTTTTTAATTTTCAACGTTTTATTTTAATATATTATGCGCGAAATTATTTAAAGTTTATTTAACTGAACAGATTTTTAATTTTAATAATTAATTATTAAAACTTTAAAAAATAATCAAAGTTCTATTTATTACCTTTTTTATTAATAGATTCTTATTAATAATATATATAATAATCTAAATATTAATCATGAATAATTATTAAGTTATATTGTATTTATAATAAATATATTATCTTTACATTAAAAAATATTAAATTTATTTCTTATAAAATTAAAATTATAAGGCCGGTCGGTTCGTTAAATTTTCTCGGATATTAAAATTTTATTTTCGGGTTTTATTTATTTGTAAAAATTAAGAAACTTTATATATAACAAAAATAAAGCAGAAACTTTTAATAAATTTAAATCTAAAAAAGATAATTTAAAAATGGAAAATCACGGTAATGTAAGGCGTATTTTGTTAAATATACGGAAAAAATACGCCGTTTCGTGGTTATATATAAAGGTTAATTAAAATAATTTTTAGGTTAATATTTTGATAAAATTTATTACTCATTTTTTAAAGTTAACGATAATAATTTCGAATTATTTAAACTGTTAAAAAATGTTGCAAAAAAAATTAAAAGGCCGATTAACATAATATTTTTTTTATTATTCATAATAAAGTTGAAATACAATAATTCAATCTTTTAAATATATTATTAATATATAAATTAATCCGGTATTATATTATAGTTAATTTTTTAACAATATTAATTTAATTTAAATAAAATAATAGAACGTTTTAATTTAAAAATTAAATTTTGCAAACAAATTTAATAAAATATAATCTTATATTATATAAATTGTTTATCTTTATACTGTTTAATATATATTATATTTATAAAATTAATATTTAATTTTTAATATTGATCATTATAAATAGTTAATTACTTTGCATTTCAGGTATTTACAAATAATTAATCCGTAGGTAATTTTATTTTATCTACGTACCCCTGTCAGCAACCTACATAAATTTTTACCCACCCACGGATACCCGTGGTAGGAAATTTTAGCGTGGGTGGGTGGATAGTGCAAACTCTAAGGTGAGCTGCGCTGGAATCCGACAGCATATAGCCAATGCGAAAGAGGTCGGGCCTCTGCCTGTAATGAAGGTCCCGAGCTCACGCCTTTAAGCTAGAACTTTCGTCCACTGTGTGGACGGAGAGTACCGTTCAAGTGTATGGCTTTGGGGGATAGAGGTAACTCCTTATCATCTCTAAATTAGGCAGTATGACTATAATTACGTGGACCGCGGGTGTTCCCGACTTAACCCCTGTTTCAACATCCAGAGCTGTACAGACGGCTACACTCGCGGCTGATGATCTGCAGCAGTGTACAAGTAATATTATGCAATAGCCCTGTCGATATACTTACTAAAATGTAACCCCAAAAATCCTATAATAGGTGGACTCCCAAGCCTAAAAGGATCTCTTCATATTTTCCCTTAACTCCCCTCCTTCAAAGGGCCTACGACTTGTGAGTTTACGCAGGCGAATCTTCACCCTGTATCAGCATAAATACTACCCCATAGTCACCCGCTTCCCACGAATACCTACATTAACCATGCGACTCACCACCGTCTTCACACTTCTCCTTTCCGCCACGACGGGGGCGCTCGCGCAAACCTTTCCGGGATTCTGCCCGCGAGACGACCCCAGCTGCAACGACTGCTGGCTCACCTGCTACCATGCATGTGAGCCGCCGCTGACAGTGGAGGCGTGTGAGGCCGACTGTCTGTACTGTCGCCGCGAGAGTTCCCATTGCTCCTATTTCCAGCTCGGCGAGGGCCCCGAATGCGACGCTTGTGCGGAAAGCTGCGTGTGCACCATAGGCCACGTCTGCAATGATCCATTCACGCCTCCGCCTACCAACAGCGCCAGCCCGACTCCGGGTCAGCACAACCTACGCGACTTGTTTGGTCACGCGTGAGAATGAAAGCTTGTGGTCCAACACGGAGGCAGGAGAGCCTCCTGACGCCACCGTAGGCGATTAGGGGGAGTTGTGAGATTTGTCTAGCGACCCCGTGGTCCAGATGGAGATGGGGCACTTCTTAGGGCTGGGCTGGTTCGATCGAGCATTACCAAATGAGACACCGTCATGTCTTAGAAGCTCTTCCTGAAATCTTCACATATTCTCAAAATACGTTTCCATGCCGTTGCGGTCGGAGAAGCATGACATTGTGAGTCATAAGTTCCTAGGCTTTATATCTGTTGTGAGGTTTGGGGTTCATAGTTCAGATGAGTTGCTCCTGGGCCCAATTATTATATGTGTTGTACGGCCACTCGTGATTAAACAGTAAGCTATCGTATATATCAAGTTATATATCAGCTCTTAACGTCTAGATTTAAGATGGATGCCTAGAATATGAACTTTGTCTTGCATGCAGTTGAATAATAGGTGACTTCGAATGCGACCAGTTGCCGTGGGGCTGGTTCGTCGACTTTCGGGGCACGGAGAGTGGACCGGCAAAACCGCATTTTGTCCTCCTTAAACGATCTATCGACTAGTCAAAGCTATGGACTAGAAGAAAAATGACAAACATAGGCTAAACACCCGTGAAATGCTATGCTGAGTGATCGGTCTTGCGGGCTTCAAAACTAGATAGTTATATCTTTACAGCAATGTGTGGGTCGTCTTACCCCTATTTTAACCCCTCCCTATTCCAACTGATAAGACATCGTGGGATAGGCCATGGCGCATGGCGAAGTCCATAATCATCCTCGATTCCCGCCTCAGGACTACTAGCTGTGCCGACACAATTCGGAACGCTGGAAGTGTTGGACTTGAATGAATCTCGAAACTCCCAATATGAACGAGCAACAGTTTGGCAGAAATCCTTCCTCCAGAGGTCTTGGGTTCGTTTGCATGTTCTTCCCTCAAATAAAACGCGAAATAAAAGGACTCCTGGATGGGAGCTATCGGGCATTGAGGTCATAAGACCCGAGGATCAACTTTGCGTAGTTACCAGTCTAGTCCTGACGAGTAGCTGCTACTGGCTCTGGTCTGGCCGTCAATGAAGTTTTTCGGAATGTCGATTATCTCCACAAAGTTAAGCACAGCGGGGCGGCTGCCGCAGAGGTGCTACATTGAACCAACGTAACTCTGTCCAAGGAATGGCGCGAGACGAAGTCGGCCGCCAGAGCTGGTTGGTGGACTAACGCAGTTGTAGCTACGCCAGATCTTTATTGACATATCTATGCCATTGGGCCGTCAGAGAAACAGGAAATTGCGTGGCCGCAATCGAAGGAGTGACGCCCCTGCCTATGACTTTTAGATGGACCTCTGCATTTTCCCTCTTGGAGACGACAGAATCGATATAAAAACAAGGGAAACTATTTACCAACAATGTAGCACGATCTTTCCTCTCAAGTCCAACTTGGGGTCTGAACCAACTGGATGATAGCTATGACTTCGCACGGTATCCGAGGACGTTCATTTCTCGTAATACCCCCAAGGGGCGCCGCAGACACTTGCCTTGACGTCGATATGGCTTTCCCAACGAAGAGGCCATGATGGCACCTTTCCACAGCCGACTACGAGGAGGAAGCGAGGAGCTTTTCGGGTCCCTGTATAAAATCCACTTGAGAATTCAATCTCGACTTCTCTTCTCTCTCAAGTTCTCCCGAATGAAACACGCGCACACTCGATCCGGAACCACCATGCACATTTCTCTCATCTTGTCGTCTTCCTACTCCGTCTTGCCTCTTGTCCATAAGCCTCTCTGATCCCACCAGCAAGCCAGACACTCATCTGTCCATGCCATATTATCGTACGACTTCGGTGGGCCCTGGTCCCTATGTCGGACGACGCCGGCTTGTCGGGACCCTGGTGCGTAACATCATCAGCTGACGTCTCCCTTTTTAACTCTCAGCACTTATAAGTCATGAGTTCTCTGGCTGTGGCAACTAGGCTCCTTTTCGTATCATCCTCCCTTCAACGAGGGTTCTGTTTTCTGGGATCACCTAAGCGGCCAGGACAGGTCGTTGATCGCCAACCTTTTGAAGGTAAGTGCGATGATGATTAGTTACTTACGATATCTTCGGGCAAAGGATCATTATTAGTCAAGTGGTAACTCGGAGAAATTATAAGTCGTCAGCCCCTGACTGACGCGCCCAAGCTCTTTTAGTACCATTAGAGCAGGTCGACCTTTTTATATTGGGTCATTCGAAGATCAGACCACCTCGTTCAGCATCGACCGCGTTTGCCTCGACCGACCATCTCCCCCTTAACAACCTCCCTTGCCTTGACCAATCACCCCTGGCCAAGCCGACCCTTTAGCTATACATCCGCGATTTTGGAGTTTGGGCATGGCCTCTCGGCCTTGGTTTTTTTGGGGGGAGGTGGTCCTGGCGGCGCTGTTATTGGCTGGGAAGGGGTGCAGCACGGGGAGTCTTGTGTACCTAATCCGTAACCTTGAGGCTTTAATGCTAGACTTGCCAGAGCCAAACCCAACTTTGCTTCCAGTGGTCGGCATCGGGTAATAAATGCGCTACAGTGACTGTAGGACTCCAGCCTAGAAAGAGTTGCTTCTACTTCTAGGTTTGTATGAGACTCCACTAGATAACCTAGGTAAGAAAGTAGGCTTGGCGGTGAAAAGGACTGAGGGCGTCTAGGGGGTAAATGAGTGTATAGAAGCAGTGCACGCACCAACGATCCCGTATCAGCGGTTCTGGCTACTTGAACCCCTTTGAACTCGGACATATGACATGCACTAGACGCTCGGCGTTACTAGCGGGTCGATTCGACTTGCACGAAACACAATGCAAGAGAGCCCATCTCCGCGGATCAGGCAGCAAGCGAGTCGTGTTATGTTTCGGTGCTATCCGAGCCGCCCTGTCGTAGCACGCACCAGTGCGTAAAGTCTACCCCTGTAAGGTAGGTGACTTGGTTCTTCACTACAGTTACCGCCTGGTATGTTTGGGTTGGCGGCGAATAAGTCAACAGTGTTCAGCAGAACTACCCTGATGGCATCCGTATCGACGACTAGGATACACTATAAACGGGTGCCGGGCATATAGCTGGAAACTGACCTGCCCCTATACCAACACTATAAGACAACCCACCCCCCAACACCGCCCTTAACCCAACAAAATAAACTACTCCGGCACCTCGGCCCTTTGTTTCCCTCCCACTTCACCAGACCCGTCCGGCTCCTCCCTAAACGCCCAGACCTCTGAAAATTCACGCCATACATTTGCCCACCTCCGCCATAGCCAGGTAAGCCAGCGCTCAAAGAGGGCGGCTGCGAGGCTGTGGCGCATATCGTAGCACCTTTTCCTCGACCACTCCCCGCGGGAACTTCCCATGAACCCCATAGGGCGTGGGCGTGGGTGGTCATCTCGCAGACGCGCATGTATAGCAGCTGCGAGGAGACTTACGTCTGGCACGAGGGACATATGCCGTCAGTCATGAGTGCTGTGCACATTGTTGTCTTCTTTTCCACGACGTGTTCGAGTCACGGACCAGCTGGCGGGTCCGTTGGTAGCTAGCTGGCTTGTGGGCGGGTGGGAAGTCGTCTGAGAGAGGAGGATGTTTTACTTGGTGACCGTGACTCCAGTTTATGGGATAGTCAATAGTTGATGCCCCCTCCCCAATACGGTGACGTAGCACGAGGTGGCGGATTGCCCGTAGAACCGTTATCACCGTGGCATAAGAGAGCGCGAGTCTTTCTCGAATAGAGCAGAGACAGGAAGTCGATGGCAGAGCCGTCGAGGGAAGGGGAGCCATGAGTCATTGTGGAAGGTAACATGGCTCTAAATATCTGTTCTGTTAATGTGGTTGTGGGTAAGACGAGCCGCGTTGTCAAGAAAACAGGTCCGCAACCGTGACGATTCGAAGCGATTCATGGAATGTGGCGAAACGAACGGCAAACTTAGCATTCGATGAGTTTGCTTTCGTAGTGAATATGACATTTACCTTCTAGAGACTCAGTCCTACAATTTTTTTTTTTGTTTTGTTTTCCAACGCCCTCTCTAGATGCTTGAAAATGCGACATAACACCGAACATGCATCTATACAGCACCTACTGCCAAGCCCGGCTATAGATCCCGTCATACACCTCTCCAAGCCAACCCTCCGCGGCGCCGGCCCTCGCAACGATGCCTAATCCGCCCGCGGCCCACAGCCCGGCAACGGCTACGACGACGCCCTGGATCGTCCACCAGGCCCTGCGCCTCTTCGCGCGCATCCTCCTGTCGAAGGTAGTCTTCTTCCAGCCGGCTGGAGGCGCGACGCCGAGCCACTTGGCCCATCCCCAGACCATGTGTCCGACGCCGAGGGACAGCAGCGCAGCGTAGGCGGCCCAGCCCTGGACGCGGAGCAGGCCGGGCGCGTGGGCGCGGGCGTGGCGCGCGAACCCGTGCGCCACGTACTGCAGGCCGACGTTGGAGCTGTCGCCCTCGGCGAGCAGCGGCAGCACGCGGTTCATGGCCACGTGGGCCGCGAACACCGTCGCGAAGAGATAGCCCGAGATGGAGATGTTGTTGAACGAGGGCCAGGGCGACGGTATGCGGCGGCCTCCGTTGCTGCCAGAGGAGGTGGATATGGACGGCAGCGGCAGTGCGGAGCCCTTGTGCTCGCCGTAGCGCTTCCGGTTCTGGTGCCGCCGGACCAGGCGCAGGGCGATGCCGGACGAGACGTGGGCCAGGACGGGGAGGCCGACGAGGAGGGGCTCGGTCAGCGGTGTCTGGTAGAGCTCGCGGGCCATGACGAGGAGGGGCTCGGAGTAGGGGACGGAGCGATAGATGAGCGGGATGAGGGAGGTGTTGGTGATGTGCAGGCCGGCGAAGAAGGTGAAGGTGTAGCTCGAGTAGCGTTGAATGCGCGTTACTATTTGAAAGTCGTATACTGTTACCATTGGCGGTTCTTCTCGGTTTTTTTTTAAATTTTTAAATTTTTAATTTTTTATAATTTTTTTTAGGGACAGACGAGGGCAGTGATTTCCGTACAGTAGTATATCGCGCCGTGTCCGCTGCCGCTGAGACCGAGCGACGAGGATGTGCTATTTTGTGATTTTATCGTGGAGCCTCCTCCTACCTGTCTAGACAGATCATCCTCGCTTTCCATAGGCGTCGGATCCAGCTCTAAAAGAGACACCAGGGTCTCTTGCGAGCCCTGACGCTTTAACCACGGCGAATCCATCGTGGCCGGAGACCATCAGGCCCAGGAAAAGTAGTGGTGGTGGTGGTGGCGGTGGTGGTGGCGGTGGTGGTGGAGGCGGACGTGGGATAAAAAGGGTCGAGGTCAACACCAGGCCGACGTCACATCTCGAAGAATGGAGATATAATTCTATATATAAATATAAATATATTGATATTCTGCATAATTTTTAACAGGGTTAACTTAGGGTTGCTTTAAAACGGACTAAAATCTGGGGTCGGCCAGCCTAGTTTGTATGTTAAGAGAAAGCTCCATCGACCCCGCCATCTTCAGCTCCTTCCCCTTCTCACACTACTTACTAGAGTATCGCTACTTGACGAATCAGAATATTGGGATTAACAAAGGCGTCCGGGCGTCTCCAGATTGGGAGCGACTTGCGATGCCCGTCGCCCTTCAATACTCTTACTAGAGCAACGCAACCATCGTATCGTCAAAATGCCTCCAGTAAGCTCCACGTCGCGTCCAAGGCACCATGCTATGATATGGAGTCTCACCTCTACAGAGACACCAGACGCTCCCTCCGGCGCAGACCTCCTCGGCGCGCGCCGCTATGCAGTCCTTCTACTGCGACCTCTGTTCCAAGGGGTACTCCCGCATGAACGACTACGAAGCCCACCTCAGCAGCTACGACCACAGCCACCGCCAGCGCATGAAGGACATGAAGCAGATGGTGAAGGACCCGACCGCCGGCGCCAGGGCCCGCAAGGCCGAGGCAAAGGCCGACGGACTCATCAGCATCAAGCTCGGCGACGCGGGCGCCATTAATGCTACTGCCGGTTCGACTACGGGTGCGAGCGCGACGGCGAGGAGCGGCGGCGGCGGTGGCGGTTTCAAGAAAGGCGGTTTCAAGAAGAGCGGGTTCAAGAGCGCGTTTGCGCCTGTGGGCGGTGCTGCTGATGAGGATGACGTTGCAAGAGATGACAAGAACAAAGAGAACAAGACCGAGATCAGGAGGGCCGTGTTGATGGACGAGAACGCGGAGAGTGATACGGAGGACGAGGGCTACGAAGTCTACGACCCGAGACGCCCGACCGACTGAGGAGGATTGACGCGCAACCAAGACGATACAGAATTCCACAACACCGCGACGACGCGTGATGCGAGAGCAACATGTCACGTGACTGCTTTGGCGGAAAAATTGGGTAGCTGGCTACATGGCGACAGCGAACCACGATCCGAGAGCGATCGCGGTTTCAGCATGAGTAGACAAGACCAAAGCTAGACGGCTACCAGCGTCATCACTGGGGGAGATTTATTGGTGTAAGATAGTCATGCACCTCGATTAGCTAGTTTCGGGAGACGCTGATCAATCGCAGCAGGCAGGCAGGCAGGCTCCATAGGCATCAAAACGCGAAAAAGACGTGCTCGGAAGACGACGCGCCTACGGGACAGGCAATTCGAAAGCGAACAGATTAGAGGCTGAAAATTCTTCGTGGCACTGCTGCTATCACGGATTGGCACGTTGATACGACATGGCAGGCTGTGGGAATCATTTGCATCACAACCGGAACATCGTGGTTGTCTGATAAATCCTCGTATTTCCCTTAATAGCTAGCAATACAAGCACAGATTTACAATACGGCCAGGTCATTTAGATATTCATAGCATCCTCGGTATTCAGTAAAACGGCCTAGCGCAAGTTGCAATGCAATTATCCTAGGCCTCGACAGCTTCCTCTTCGCCTCGCTCCGCCAAGGGACCGATGGTGATGAAAAACAAGATCGAGTTTGTTTCAAAACAAATGAAGCGTTCCAAAAATTCCCAGCCCAGACAAGCCGAACTGGAGTGGTCATAGTATAGTTTTCAACTAGCAAAAACGCAGGCTCGGACGGATCCTCACTGCCATGCGTAAAGCCCGTGCACTAAGATGGGTTTTAAAAGGAGGAAGGCGGTCGTAGACCGCGCGAGGGAGGCCAGGTTTATATAAGCTGAAAGCGGTGTAGGCGGCGGGCACAATCAGTAGAATTCTGCCGGATCGAGCTAAGCCTAGTTTGGACATGGCTGTAAAAAAAACTTCGATAGCTTGCCAGGTGCCAAGGCTCCAGTGGCTTCCAGGTTGCTGGGCAAGCCGAGATGTCACGATGCGATTGTGAACAGCATGTTGCACCTTCTTATCCCTCTGATCAAGCATCTATTGTTTTGAAACATGACTCCAAGTACCTCTATTCTCCTAATATCTAGGTAGCTGTTTGCCTTCCGGCCAAGCCAGAGCGTCGTCAATTTTTCCCCTCGGCATCTAGCTCTACGTCCTGGTTTAGCTTTAGTCACTTGGCTTAATATAGAGGGCTTTGTTCTCCCCCTTGTTAGCTACTCGAGCCTCATGTTGATTCGTAAAGGGACTTGGAATGTCTACGACTACGATACATCCATTTGTCAACCTTATTACCTTTGATGATCCCCCATGACCTCTTGAAGCATTCCGGGATGCCTTCGGCTACCGAGCCACCTTGATCTACCGGCTGGGTGACAGCACATCGCACACGGGGCTTTTTGCCGTGCTTTCCAGCTGTAGCGGGCTAGTAGCTATGAGATTACGGACAACTAGTTCGGGGCAACGTGGAGTTGCTGGAAAGAGGACAGCCCGCCGGATTCGCGTTTGCTCAGAAAGTATTTAAGGCCACCAACCTAGCAAACTCTTCGGGTCTATCATGGCTTTTGTACTAGACCAGACAACGCAGACTTGCATGGCCATGGGCAATTCAACTGCCCCAATGGGTTTAATCCAAGACCTGGTGTTACGGTGTTTGCCTGGCTGCATTGCTTGGTGCTACTATTCCGGTTCCAACCCTGAGAACAAATTCTCGATAGCATATGAACCGAGCACAATAGTCCCTGCTCTAGCATGGTCCTCTTGCGAAAATGGCAAACTGGAAACATAATTTTCGCCTCTGGTTCTATTTGCTGATACTTCCTATTAACTATCTAAAAGCCCTAAACTTTCTGCCGGGCAAAGCTTCAAGGTCTTTTGTGCAAGCCTTGACTCAAATCCTATGAGCCCGCACTCACTCCAACTTTCCCCTCACGGCCCCTCACGCAGCTAGAAAACCACGGAGCGCGAAGCTCCATAAATGACGGTTCACCATGCATATCTATATACCATATTGACAAGGGTGGATATCCAGGTCGCTGTTACGTTGGGCCTTGATTCGCCAATGGGCCAGGGCCGTCTTGGATCACTGCGTGTGCATGAAGGCCAGCAAGAGACCGATGATGCCGCTTTGACGATACCGGCGATACTGGCACAAGGCTAACCAAAGCTTCCGGGTGAAAGGGGTGGGTCGGAACCATGCCCGCGGAGCTTATAAAAGGCGCATATAACCGCACGATAGGCTTCTGTAGTCCAACCTAGATTACCACGTAGGGTTCCCTTCGTTCTGAGCTGACGACAGCGGCAGTTCCATCGCGCCCTCACGCTATTGCTATGATGTTACCGCTCGTCCTGGTCTGGGCGAGGGTCGCTGTCGCAGCTGGCGTCCGCGGTCTGGAGGATGTAAAGAACCTGGTCGTATTTGGTGACAGCTACACGGATGAAGGGAGGCTGTCATGGTTCATCGAAAATGGCGGGAGGCCGCCGCCGCCTGGTACCTCCATCCCGACGTCCAACTCTACTGCAAGCGGAGGTTACAGCTGGCCGTACTTCGCATCGCTGGCACTTGGCGCTACTACTTTCAACTATGCCGGTAAGAACCACCGTTTGAGCCTCAGTTGTCACGTATAACAGCCGCTATGCTCTATGTCCAGCTCAAAAAGCTGCCCGTGAATACGTCGCAACCAAGCTGTAGCGCAACGTCCCGTAAGCTCCTCAAAAACTAGCTAACATAAGCCTCTCGTGCAGTTAGCGGAGCAACATGCTCCAACGAGCTGACCTTGCGCAATTTGGAAGCCATCAATGCCCCGTTCCCGTCCGTGGCCGACTACGAGGTCCCTGCGTTCCTTGCCGACACGGCATACATGGACCCGACAACGGGAACAAATACGCTATACGGCGCGGACTTTACGGAGAATGAGCGCGCCAACAACACGGTGTACGCGCTGTGGATCGGGACGAACGACCTGGGCGCCAATGCGTTCCTTACAGACTCGCAGGAGAGGGGCGCTACCTTCGCCGATGATTTCGTCGACTGCATTTGGCGCGTCTTCGACTCCCTATACGGTGCTGGTGGACGGCGCTTCGGTAAGCTGACTTTGAAATGATTGCTTAGTCCCCTTCCCCGGTCTCCGGTGCACGGGTTCTCCTACTTGGCATCTTAGGGGAGCCCACATTAGCCCCTAAAGCCGTGCCTTGTGGTTCCCGTGCCTACTCTTCCGCTCCGATCACGTAAAGAGGGTCAACGGCTGACATGTTTCAGTGCTGTTCAACACGGTGCCGCTCGAGCGCTTGCCGATGTACGCGGCGCCCCAGAACGGCGGCACGATGGTGACGCGCTACTGGGACACCAAGATGGACTACAACGCGACGGCGTACGAGCAGAAGATGCGCGAGTACACGACGGCCGTGAACAAGATCTTCGAGTACGGCGCGCCCTTCCAGCTCCTCGTCAAGGACAGGTGGCCGGGCGCCACCTTCGCCGTCTTCGATGTGCACAGCCTGGTCGGGGACATCATCGCGCACCCGAAGCGGTACCTAGACGAGCCGGCCGATGTCGTGGGATTCTATTGGCGGTGTTCTAATACCGAAGGTGACGACTGCAAGGGGTCACAGCACCCGCTTTCGAGTTTTTTGTGGTGAGTTTCGCGTCAGAAATCTGCGCCGGGGATGGTGCGCGCTGTTTGGTGGCAGAACGATACTAACCAGCGACACGCAGGTACGATGAGTTACATCCCTCGGAGAGGACTGGTGAGTGGGTTTTGTGTTACTATTTTAGAAGTTCGCTCGAGACATATGGCTGATATATGTCGCAGAGGAGATCATCGCCGAGGAGTTCGTCAAACTCGTCCACGGCGAATCGAAATATGGAAGCTACTATTATTGATCAGACGCTGGCCTTTCTAGGCAAGGGAGTGGGTCATTACGTCGCAGGCACGTTGAAATCGGCATGGGCTGTGGATGGTATAAATAAGTTCCACGTCCTAATTGTGTACTGGCGGGCAGTCCGGTAGTGACCATATGCGAGGGTTAGGCTGCTGCTCCAAGGTGCCAAGACGACTCGCCGAGGCGACAATACACGAGTAGACGTTGATGTCAATCATCTCATAATCACAAGGCGCCCGGAAAGGGTATAGGAGTATGATGCTGGATTCTATTGCAGTATTGCTCCAGCTGCAATAGAGAGGTAGACGGCCTAGACTACCTAACTAAGTTTCCAAGATATAGAAGGCCATGACGGTATCGAAAATGAGAATAGGGGGTCGTGTAGGTGTCATAATAACTGGAGCACCGGATTATAATAAAAGACAAACGGCCATCCCATTCTGAAGCTTGAGTCAACGTTGACTAGATAGAGCTAGAAATTTGAGTGAGTGCTTGCTAGAAAGGGATGACACACCCTTTAGATTAATGCCAGATATCAGGCACAGCGATCAATGTCCCTAGCTTCAGGTTAGCACGATCAGGCGCAATCAGGTAGAGTTTTCCTCATTCGGATATGAAGAACTACTTAATCAACCGCCGCCGCACACGGCCGTCCAAGAAGGTCCTACTACGAAGCGAACGGCATGGGACTTCGCTCTAATCATAAGGTAAACCCCGGATTTCGTTCAACACCGATTCACTACGAACTCCTGAATGAGGAGTTCGCCCGAGCTTCCGTTCACCTGTAGTCTGTTAGTGAATTATACGAACCGCGCCATCAACCATAGACTGCTATGTGTATGGACTTGAGGTTACGACGAGAGAAACCTCTAGCGCTCCTGCTTGGCCCGTTGCTCTTCCACATGGTGGTGTATAGGTAGTAGCTTGTTACCTAAAATGGTATTAAAGAGAATAGGGCGACCCTGCCGCCCCTGCGAACAGGACCTAGTCATGTGGATGATATCTGTTGGACCTATTATGGTTATGTTCGTGTACCTATTCTGACAGAAGCCGCTCCAAGGGATTGAGCTACTTCCTCCAAGGCAGAGAGGTGCGGCACCGAGGGATAAGCGTCCATGTACCTCTTGAAAGTCCGTGCTTCCTTCAGTGCTCGAGCTGGTGTGATCGAGGAGAGTCAACAAGATTTGTGGTAACTATGGGCTCCCTAAAAACATTAGTCATATACGTGAGCTTGACAGGAGATGGTATTATTCATCAGTCTGAGACCTCAAAGCTTAGAGCACGGCGAAAGAGGATGCACGACTTATGACGGCCAAACAGATACGGCTTTATACAGAGCGCTGTAATACCGTGTCAATCCCTCATGTAAAAGCGAACTTTTAACTAAGCTCCTTCAATGAATAAAAACTCCAACTTTGATGGTAGAGCTTCTCTCTAATCGAATCGCTTAACTGGGTATCTCGGGTCTCGAAGCGTCGTTGCCTGGAAGATCATTGTGCAGGCTCCGTTGCCAAGGAGAACGTAATACAGGACACCTCCTTCATGGAGAATTATTCCACGATAATACCGCAGAAGGTCTCGAGTCCGCATGAATGCTCCTCAGTGGCTGGTTAAGTGGACTGGTCCAAATCCTCGTCTTCGGTCAGGGGGTTCTGCTCTGACCCTTTAGCCCAGACGAAAAACATGAATTGAATCCGCACGTAGTAGTATCTCCTGAAGCCCCGTGCCATATCTGCCAATGACCTTATAAAAGGGCCGTATCGTGTGCTTCGACTACTACCCGATGGGCCATGCCATGGTGATAAGAAGATACTATGGGAATTAGGGGGATGATAGTCGTCTGTCGAACACCGTTCGGACAGTGTGCCTATGGAATAAAAGAGTGGCATGATTTAGTTGCCAGTACAGAACATAATGAAACCATTTGATACGGATGTTGACTTTAAGGAATGGATCTCAGGGGTAACGATCTCTACTAATCAATTCGTCTCCGGCCAGCAGGACAACGCAAGGTCACTTACCATCTATACCCGGAGCAACCTTTAGGTCACTGTTCCTCTGCATCCCTCAATATTTTCCTGTTAACCGCAACCCTTCCTGCAACTTCCATATTCATGCCTTCACGATTACTGATTGAATTGAATCAACATCATCATCCTTCACTCAACCGCTGCCGTCTTCTCTCAACGACCTCGCTGTAAAACCATCGTACCAACCCCGATATCCAAGCCTTTCAGCGCGTAGAAATTTCGCGGTCAGCATGGCGTCGTTTTTCACTACCCGAGCGCCCGGAAATGGCTCCTGTGATGCCACCAAGGTGGAAAAGTCCAAGTCCAAGTCTGATGCCACCTCCAAGAAGCCGTCTACTAGCGCCTCTAGCGGTCCTTCGGTCCTCAGTACCAAGCGTAAGCGTGATGACGACGAGGATGGTGATGAACGCGTTGACGCCAAATACGCGGCGGCACCCAAGGGAGCCAACCTAGGCCTGAAGTGGGATGAGACGAAGCGACGCCACGTTGCCATGAAGAAGGATCATTTCACAGGAAAGGTCCGCTCCCGTAGCATGATTGACGACATGTGGGATAACATGAGCAAGACGAAGCTGGAGGAGCACGCGAAGCGGCGACGGTTGACCAAGTCGGTGTCCCGCAAGAACAACTCCAGCCGAACATGCACTCTGGAGGGCACGGGGTTTCGTGCCGGGGGGACCCACGAAGCATAGAATCCCGTCGCCTAACGGAGAGCAAACGCAGACGTACGGTGTTGGCAATGACTCGGCTATTATCTCGATGGCTATGACTGCCAGCTTGAGTCGGTGACTGGGGCACTACGTGAGCGGTGGTGGCACCTATCACGGATAAACGCCCGGGTGACAGGGCATTGAGCAAGCCCTTCCACTTAAGATATCAGCGGGAAAGCTTCCAGCGGGGAATCAGGGGTACTTTAAGTCCCCGGGATAGCAACTTGTGCAACTCTGACGAGGAATTACTACCCGGATTCTAACCCCAAGCGGCTCACAGCCATGATACTCGACTCTCCATTGGCTTCACTGCGAGATAGTTCCCACTGATGAGACGCACTATTCTACGCTTTGTGGCACTGAGGTATATCTATAATAGCATATTGTGAGTCTCCTTCGTTTGTCTCGAGACGAATATAAGGTATGCTAATGCTGACGGGAGAGCAGACACTGAAGGCATCTTGTGCTCCCGCTATCATCTATAGGATTTCCCGAACCATCTCCGCGAGCTATTAAAAAAAACCCGAGGAAAGATACGCGAAAGCTCCAAGTCAGTAAATTGTTCCACTCCAAGCCTTGAGTCGTATGCTTATTTACCTCAGCAGTCAGCACACCTCTTCGGTTCTAGATCTCAAGCTGTCTGCAGTAGATGAATTGCAGGACGGGGAATGAGTGGTTCGGGCACGGGGTTGATAGAATCGACTCAGAGGCACGGATAGCGCCTGGACGGAATACGGCAGCGAGCCATCTCCACAGGATACTAGGCGGCGAATGGATGAGTTTTCCTACGCAGTATCTCCATTGTTATTCCTATGTTGCTTCTAGAGTATACCCAATCCATTTCCTACTAATTCCGAGCCTCACATGATGTACCTTTGTGGGTTCTAGTCAAAATGGTTAAGCCACCTTTATATCGAGTACTAGAATATGACTGAGTTGGGCCACGCGCGCGGAGAAGAAAAGGGGCATCTTGTACCCTTAGGTGCACCCAATAGCCATGCTTTTACCTCCGATCCAACAAGCCCATTCGCGGTTGGCTGGATCGGCATCGCGTTACAGACACTTGTGGACTAAGAGGCCGAGGGCAGCATGACGGAACTCATCATTCATATGCGGACTCTTCGCTTCTCTGCGCGCGAGGGGAAACACATGGGCCTGCAACTAGAACACTTAATCGGAGTAATATGAAAGTTACAATGGTAGGAAGCACGTAGCAACCCTTACCAACTAAAGCCGACTACCCAACCGGCTCTATGCATTCATTGCTCGCACGTTGCTTCTCTATCTATCTTCAAACTGTTTCATGATTAGATCCCCATTCTCTTCCTGTTTTGATAAATTACAAAGACCACGACATGACTTTATCGATTATGACCCAGTAGTCCCGTTGGGGGATATCATCGTAGACCTAAAATAGGTCGAAAAAAACCTAGGTAAGTTGACGGTTATATAGACGGCAGAGATACTACTAGCAGCCGTAGCAGCGGCCCCTATCCAAAATGATAATTCATCGGAAATATGCAAAAATTGCTATGTAGTTCTCAACATCCCCTCCTTACGATCGTCTTCATACACTGGAAGACGCGGCCGAGTACAACGAAATCCATCTTCAATGGCGGCAGAGCGGTCGCGGCCCCCAAGCCCTTCCCATTTCACCTCTGCACCTCAAGGGACGAGAAAGTTACTCCCAATCGCCGAACTCGCCCGCGCTATAGGGATTCCACTCCTGGCCGGGGTACGATGTGGCGGTCATGACGGGGATCCCGTCGTCGTCGTCGTCGTTGACGGCAGCCAGCTCGACGGGTTGGTCGACGACGATCTTCTCCTCGGGCTCCACGGGCGCCGGGCGCGGGAGGGGCTTCGAGTCATCGGGGTAGTCGCTCGCGGCGGTCGCGTTGGCGTTGCTCGGGTCGTAGAAGCCCGGCTGCTGCTCTGGCGGCTCCGGGTCTCGTTCTCGGATTGCTGCTCCTGCGGCTACTACTCCCATCGCCACTCCCGCCGCTCCTGCTGCCGGTCCTGCTGCAGCTGGCGGCCCAGCCGGATGATGGGAGTGAGGAGGGAGAGGGGAGGTGGACGCGGAGGACGCAGAGGGTATATAGCGCGGCGTCGCGTCGTAGATGTCCTCTGTCACCCCCGGCTTGTGCTGATTCGCGCGCTCGACGTTGATGTTCATGCTCTGCATGGAGGCCTGCTGCACGAGGGGAGGATGAGGCCCCGCCGGCTCGGGACTCACGCTGAGGGTCCTGTCGTGGGGCGCCCCCGGGCTGAGAGACGTGCTCCTGGAATGTTCCGCTGCGCCACTCGCGCCATCGTGGTGGTGTCTGTTATTTGCGGCAGCAGCCTCCGAGGACACACGTCCTAGATCACTGAGCGCACGGTTGGCGAGACTGGGATCCTCTGCAACTTGTGTAGCGGCTATTGATGGGCTCGATGCAACCTTGGTAACACTGTGAACTGGTGACAAGGGGGACATTGGATGGCTGCCTTGTGTACCGTTATTTGGAGAGCTCGTGACCGGAATGCCCTGTCTCGCTTGTTGAGCACCCTCACCCGCTGAAGTAGGCTTGTCGACTTGGGTTATGGCATTACTTCGAGTCATAGAATGCTGCGCGGGGTCTGAGGACCGGATGACCGTGCCGCTCTGTGGAGGCTGCTCAAGCTGCCTCTGAGACTGCGCGCTTTGTGCTCTTGAAGCAGTCTCGCCGGGAGAAAGTCGGGGTTGTTGCGGTCCACGCCACGTTTCAACCTGAGGATGTCCAGGAGGCGAATTAAGGGGTTGTATTGTGTTAGCTGGCGGCTGCGGCTGTTGAGGAGGGCCCCGATTCTGGGCAGTTTGCGGTCCGTATGGCTGCGTGGTTGGATGGAACTGGGGCGGGGGTTGCGAGCCTTGTGGTATTGCCTGAGCGTTTGGCGCCATCCCAGGATTCCATTGTTGGGCTAGATTCCCATGAGGTGGTGGTATGCCATAGTATTGCTGGTTAGGATGAGCCGGAGGCGGGCTGGCACTGGGGCGCCTGATGTCATATGGAGATGGAGCCACAACGCTGGGGACGTTATAACCATGGACAGCTTCGTAGCCAGCAGGTATAGGCACGGGAGCATACTGCGGCTCTCCTGGTTGTTTAGAGGATTGTTTGAGCTGTGCCTGCGGTTGCATTTGTGGCGAGCCCGGAAATCGTTGTGATGGTGGCTGTCCAGGTCCTCCGGGGCCTTGCCCGGGAACCTGACCTCGACCGCCGACCATTGGAACAGTTGACATTTGACCACGTCCGGCTCGCATCTGTGGGGGTATATGGCCGCGGCCTGCTAGCACCTGAGCCTGTATATGGGGCGGCAGACTGTGGAATGGTACCGTTTGGCCTCGGCCCTGACTTGGTTGCATTGGACCTTGCGGTTGCTGGCCCGGCTGAGCAAGGAGGCCTGGTGGCATGGCTTGGTATTGACCCGGGAAGAGCTGACCCGGTTGTCCATTATGGCCGGGAATCCCAGGGCGCATCACATGTGGCGGGACCTGCTGATTGGGCTGGGTTTTGACTGTCTGTGGTTTTTGGGCCTCCGTCTGCTTATTTCGCTTAAAGGCGCTAAAGAGTCTTGATTTCGTGCTTTTCTCCTTGTCGTCGGGTTGCGCCGGACTAGCTTGGACTGTGGTGTTGGTCTTGCTTACAAATGATGTCGACGCTGAAATGTGATCTTCCCGAGAAGAAGCAGGGCTAGGAAGGGCCTGAGGGGAGTGGCTCCGCAAGAACTGTTGCGAAGGACGCGGTTGTAAGGTCTGTCCGTGCGACGCAGGTAGAGCTCCCGCCATGTGAGGGTTATGCTGAATGTCAGCGCTTGATACCGGTGACACTGATTCGCCAGGTTTCTCTTGGTGTTGCGGCTGCTGCTGCTGAACCTCTCCTAGCCGCCCGTGAGGCGCGTTAGAGGCTCCGCCATGTTCTTGTCGATTAACCTGCGATACGGGTGGCTGCGCACTCGTAGATGGCGTTGGTGACATTTGTTGGTCTGAAGCTGTTGGGAGACGCTGTTGCGGCACAGGCCCCGGAGATTGCTCTTGTGGCGGAGGTGACTGTGCCAGCGAAGGTAAAGATG
The DNA here is from genome assembly GCA_004154925.1 of Monosporascus cannonballus. Lineage (NCBI taxonomy): Eukaryota > Fungi > Ascomycota > Sordariomycetes > Xylariales > Monosporascus > Monosporascus cannonballus. Next base: position 105,498 of record QJNS01000107.1, read on the forward strand.
GCTGACGTATATGCCCTGTAGTACCGAACTGACTCGCCTTCTGAGCCGGAGAGGGTTGTGAAGCCGGCCCATCCTCCTTTGGGGGCGTGCGAGATGTTGGATCATATTTACCCACATATTCTCCCACATTCGACGTAGCGGTGTTAGGCTGGGTGGCGGCTGGAATCTCTTGCGCAGAAGCCATAGATGCGCGCTCTGGCCTCGATGGACCGGAACCCACAGGTTTTCTGTTGGGCGAGACACGGTTTGCTACAGGAGGCTCGCCCGTAGACAACCAGTCTTGCGGGGAATGCTGGGAAGATTTGGGAGATTCTTTCAAAGCTGCACCGGCGGCAGACAGCCCATCCACGGATTGTTGTGATGGAGTAACTGGGTTTGAATGGAGCGGATCGAATTTAGGTGGCGGTGTCTGGCTCGACTGGGATGTTTGCTGGGGTGGCATGGGCGGTTGCTGTGGTTGAGAGAAGTGTTGCTGCTGGCCTGCGGCTCCAGGCTGGCCCTGCTGAGCAACTGAGGATTGTGAGAAATGCCTCGTATGCGCGAGATGACCGCTTTGACCAGGCATTGCCTTGGAAGGAACGGCGCCGCCTGCCATCCGTTGGGGTAGACCCTGCTGTCCTAACCTCATCTGCTGCGGAGGCGACTGATGGGGATACATTTGGCGACCAGCAAGCTGTTGGGTATGCGGCGGCATTCGGCTAGGGCCAGGTTGTTGGCCTGGGTGTATGGCCGTGGGAAACTGCCCTGGCCCTTGGCCTTGAGGGGCGGCTTGTTTATGCTGAGGTTTATGTTCCTGGGCTTTGGATTTATTCCCGAACAAGTTGCTGAAGAAGTTGCCCCCCGAGCTCTTCTGATGGTCGTCCTGCGTCGAGTTCCTCGAATCAATGCTGAGCTTGCTGGTGGCCGGTAGAGGTGGCGGTGGCCTAGGCGTAGGGAATGCCGGAGGAGTTTGAACCAGTAGAGGCTTCTGCTGTGTGTGCGGCCCGAGGAACCCGGAAATCTCCTGAGGCCGTTGTATTCCTTGAGCTTGACCTGAGCCCTGGGACGAGGGAGCCGTCGCGTGCACCGTCATGGACTTCGCAGACTGGTCTTCTTTGGCAGGCGAGCTACCCTTGAAGATACCCCTAAATTCAGATAGCCGCTTTTTAACCGCACCATCCGGACCGCCTGCATGGTTCTGGGCCAGAGAAACCTCAGCGGTTGCTGTCCTGACTAGGTTGAGACTGGATCTCGGCTTTGACAGGGTTGGAGAGGTGTTGGCAGCAGAGCCGAAGAATGTGCGCTTTTTCTCGGACGGCTCAAATTCAGATTGCGCTTGGTTTAGAGGCTCATCCCTGGTATCTTCACTTGAGATACTGGGTTCCGACACTTCGTCTCCGCCGACTGGTCCCGCTCGCGCAGCAGGAGCCGAGTTCCCCCTCGATCGACTGAATCTTCCACCGATCTCTTTAAACAAGCCCGACGCGCTTCCCCTCCTTGTGTGCTCAGCGGTTTCGTAGGTTTGGGCTCGAGGCAGAGCATTAACGGGTGGCTGCGCTTCATAAGCTTGCTCTTGATCCTGTGGTGGGCTTTGCGGTGACGGTCGATGTGGATCAGCGAACAAACCCGGAAATCGTCTCGCGGAGACCGGGGGAATACTGTTGTTCTTTTGTCTCTGGGGTGGCTGCGACGGTCCCGGCACAGGGACGGACATTCCTGTCTCCTTGTCGTAGGCAAAGTGACTGGGTTGTTGCATAGGAGGGCTCGAAGCCGATCGATTCTGTTTCGGCGAGATGAGCGGCTCCGAGAGGTGAGACTCTTCCAATTTCCACCGACCGCCCGGCGGCAACTTCTGGATTGGATTACCACCAGCCTGTGACAGGAGCTCGTGGCTTTTGCCGTTCATAAGACCGCCACCTTGTTGTGCGGGTACCTGCCCAAACGGGGGCTGACGCCCTGACGGCATACCATTCCCTAACACCTGTTGGGCTTTTGGCGAAAATCCTAGGTGGGCCGCTCCCTGTCTACTCGCGTCCCAGCCGGGTGTCAATGCGTCCGGAACTCTTTGGGGCGGCGGGCTAAGACCACGATCGTGTGGCTCCCGCTCACCATTTGCAGGCTGTTGGAAGTCTGACTGCGCGGAGTGTGTAGATCGAGACGGACTTGCGTGGAATGCTATATGGTCCCTATACACTCGGCCAGGAGACTCGCCATTGGGAGATTGGAGACCCAGGCCGGTCGATATAGCTGACATCAAAGGGGTCTCATTACCCGGAGTACTGACGCGCGGCGAGATCGGGTCGCCGTCATCTGTGGCGCTTTTGTTCGCTTTCGACGAGAGGTCAATGGCCGAGGCACGACGAATCGGCGGTAGTCCAACGAAGGACGTTGACCGAGCTGGCGACCCGGGTTGTTTCTGCATAGTAGCGTCTCCAAACGTTGGTGAATTGAGCCCATTCGCTGCCATTGGAGCAGCCATTTTCGTTGCACCCTGTCAACCCGATCCGTAGTAATTGAGGGGAGCTTCCGCCGGTGTTCCGTTCGATCCGCTCATCCAACAAAACGTATACGGTCAATTCTAGGGCATTATGCGCAGCAACATTGGACGTTGCTGCCGGCGCAAGGCAGCGTGGTGCGGCGAACCCTATCTCCGGGCTTGGAATCGAAATTGTCCCCCTCTAGCGGCAGAGCAATGAAGGGATCTCGGGCGGGTGGATACTTGCTAATGGACCTGAGGTACCCGTAGATCTTGGGCTTGCGGCCGGATATCTTCGTCTCGATTACAAGTACTAGTTACAGGCGTCGACTGAGGTGTCTTGAAGATGGACGGGACTATGTCAGGGTGAGGGAAGCAGTTGGGGATTGAAAGCGTCTCACTACTACTGGGTAAATGCGGATTATCACCGTATGGCGGTAGGATTATCTGCAGGGGCAATGGCCCTGAAGAGGATGACACGGGCGCGAGGATCGAAAGATGGGAGGCCGAATTGGATGCATATAACTGCTCAAGTTGGAGAGGTAGAGTGAGAGAAGACGTGCTGGTCGCGTCTTCTTGATTCACGATTAACTAATGTTGGGACTTGGGCTGATGACGGACCTCTGGGCAGGAAATTGAATAGGATCACAGCAAAGCTACTGATACCGGGGTCAGGACCAGGGACTGAGATAAAAAGCACAAACCAGAGAGTCGGGGGCGGCTGGGATTGGTGAGGCTGTGAAGACGGGAAGACTGGGGCCTATAATAACCCTGACCACACACAGCGGCGCCGGGAGTAACACTATATTCCTTTATGTGATAGTCAGTTACTTCTTGGGTGCTAGTGCAGTAGGTGTTACATGCGAGAACCTGGCCGCGCTGTTAGTTCTGACGGCTATGTGCTCCAGCGCCGCGGCGGTTCTCGCGAAACAGGAGCCCTATTGACGACGTTGTCGTGCCGAATTCGAACAAAAGCGCGGTCAACGACGATGGTGAACGGGAATACACTTGGGCGGGGCTCCTTGCTGCCCACCGCTCGCCTTCTGGAGTCCCTGTCGGAACGTGGAGCGGAAGCTGAACGTTCTCTTATCAAGTGCGCTAACGTCCCAAGAGGTCTGATGTCCTAGTCTGTTGCGGTATCCGGTTTTCGCTGGGCCTAGCGAATCCTCCTAGACGAAATGAAATTTCTATTAATAACCGCCCGATCCACAAGGGTTTCTTCCAACGGTCTTCTCGCTTTTCGTTCGAAGTTGGCCCTGGCCCCGAGGCTGCCCCTGCACTAGGGCTGGCTCGAGTGCCTAGGAGGTAATTGGAATAGTGCAGTGGAGGTACGATCAGCTCCCTGCATAGAGCTCCTGTAATGTGGTTCAAATGCCGGATACATGTTCAAAAATTACGACAGACAGTGGGAATTGTAAATTGTTCTGATATCACTTGCGCCGCCTCGATTTAAGCGCAGAGTATATGACGGCCCGCCGAATCGTATGTTCCCGAGCAATACACCTTCCCCTCGGGTGTGAGACTGGCCCGGTGCGTAACAACTCGACTGTTTGTTCAACATGTATCCCCTCAAACGGGATATAATTTGCGATGAGAATCGATATGACGACCCCTAGGCCCAGTACTATCCCCTCCGAAATCCTACATCACGCCACTGACCGCTTCCGAGCAACACCACCAGTACCATGTTGTGCATAGCCATGGAAAAGCATCAGCTAGCCGTATGCTCACAGTTAAGGGCAAACGCCTGTTCAACCATCCGTTCCATTATAATGTGTTCACAGTGAAGATGGCCCGGGATGCCGTCTCCGTTGGAAGAAACGCAGAGAAAAATGCAGAGAAGAAGATTGCCGGGAATCGTAACACAATCTAGCCAATGTGCAGTGATGTGAAGGAAGATGGAAGGCATCAGAAAAATACCTTGTCCCCCGTCCTTTCGCGGAGCTTGCTTTTGCCCTTGTTGAACAGTTTCATACCTGATTTCACGCCCTTATTACCGAACGCCCCAGCGGCATGAAGCAACTCCTTGCCTCTTGCCCCAACTTGGTTTCCAGTGTTGAAACCGCTCGTAGTAGAGCCCGGTTGCCCCATGAGATTACCCGTCGACGCCTTTCTAGGCGGTCCTATTGTCACATTAGGGTTACTGGCATTGAGATACTGCTGGTAGTAGGGCTGTTGAGTTGAGGGCTGCATACCCACTGGTGAGGGTTGTGCTTGGGCTGTTGAACTCGTCTGCTGAGGGTCGCCTGGCACTGTCGTACTCGTTTGCTCCAGTTGGCCGCTCATATGCAGGAGCCAATATGATAACCCGGAATCCATGCCGAAGAATTGATTGCGAGTCTCGTCAAACTTCTGGGTCCTCTGGTCTGACGATGGCAGGTTGAGAATCTCCCTAAAAGCCATAATCTTTGGTTGTTGCGACGTTGCGGCCGCTGGTGTTTCAGCATTTATTGGTGGTATGCTGGGAGATGCTTCCAAGGGGTTAGATAGCGCCGCGTGTTCCATCGGGGAGGGCGCAAGGACGGGGTGTGAAGAGTGTTCAATGAGGATCTTCCCCTCCGACGAATTCGCGTATGCATCAGTAGCTGTATCGCGAGCGGGGTTGTCCGTGGGGACAGAAATGGGGGACGACCGCTCTGAAGCGGGTGACCCGAGAGTCTCACCACGATAACCGCCAGGTCTCATGAGTTCTTGGGATAACGTGCCTGTACCCTTAGACTGTGATACAGGGCCGGCTGCTGCATTATCATGTGGCTTTGAATCGGATATTGCTGGCGATTGGGCGCGTTGCTCCTCTTCCAAACCAGACTCCCTGGGTGTAGCCTCACCGGCTGGCCTTGTTTCAACGGGGCTCCCCATTAGTTGTTCCGAGGATTGTTCCCATGAGAAACGCCTCGGACACTTTGTTGGTTCTGGCTCTGGCGTCTTCCTCGAACTCAGGGGCCGAACTTCCGGGATTGAAGTGTCTACTTGGGGGGTCGGCTTATCGCTCTGTTTAGCGTCTGTAGTCGTATGGCTTGCGACCATTGATTCGCTCTTCAGTGTTTGACCGAGTTCCTGCGGCGATTTATCCTCAACTAGTGCTAAGTAGTCATCGTAGACGCCAGACAAGTAGCGACTCTCTCGGGGTACTTCCTGCTCGGAGGGACTTGGATTGCCCAGAAACCCGCTAGAACTCTGGGGGTTCAGCGGATCTAGGCTGAGAGACTTCATTATTTCTTCGCGCAGCTTGTCACTCTCTTTCGCCGGGGATACTGTCTCGACAGTACTCATGGTCGACTGCCGCGGACGGCCGCTCCCTACTAGTTCAGGCTGAGCTAGGCTTGGTCGAGTGTGATCCAGTGAAGCCGCTTGGGCAAACACGGAAGACGTGGTCGCCGTGGTCCATTGGTTGCCAGAAGAGGGCCCGGTGGCTGATTCGGGTGGGTAGCTCTGTTCACGGTGTTTCGGCGGGTTGCGCAAATCAAGAGCATTTTCAGTCTTGAGGGCCGGCAAAGATTGTGGTGTAGGGTGATGTCCAGTTGCAGAGGTAGTCAGTTCGGAGCCTACAGCATCGTCGTGTTCCCCAGCGGGGCGGTTGAAGTTATCCCGGCCAGATTCCAGCGCAGCCCGGACGCCGGCTGCTTTTCGAGGATTATCCGTTGGTGAGAGATGCTTAATCGCTGTGGTAGGCTCGAGATCATCAGGTACACCAGCTTTAGTGATTGGCGAGGCCTGCGAATTCCCGGCATCCACCGTAGGTGCCGGTTGAGGTGTTTGTGCAAGTTCCATTGGCGTTGGTTGAGCGGAACCCAAAGCACTTGTCTCTGACACCCACCCGCCTAGCAAGTGAGGACGCGGCGATTTGGGTTGTTGGCCCGGGGTATTGATGGCACTGGAGCTCCCCCGCTGCGCCTGCTCATTCGATGATGATGTTACGATATCGGGGTTCGGCTCTAATTTGGGCCCTCCTAAAATACTTGTTGCTTGATGTCCTGTAGGCTGCATAAACGATTCGAGCCACTCCTTGCGGTCTTCCGCCGCAGCCATCGAAGACGGTTCTCTCGGCGCAGGACCAGGGCCGGAGACCTCCGACGAATATTGCGGTTCGGATGTGGGAGTTTTCGGGGCAGTGGCAGACTGACTATCCTCGACAGCCGGGAGTGAAGGTGCTACACCGGAGCTGTACTGAATGGAGTCTGAGAAGAGGTCATCACCAAAACCGGACATGCGCGGCATTTCGGGCAGTTTGGGGCTGGGGGACAAGCGCTGCAGAGATTCTCTGCTCCGTTCCTTGTGGGACTCGGCCAGCAACCGACCCATACCGTATTCACTTTCCCTTTCCGCCACGGGCGGAAGGTTCGATCTGAGGTTACTGTCGATGCTAGGCCGTCCAGACTCCATAGAATGTCGCTCGCTCTCTTTCTCCTCCCCAGTCTTACGATAAATATCCGCCGGCCGGACGAAGGGCAAGACCTTCGCTGGAGCCCCTGAAGTTCCAGCAGCATGAGCGGGGGAATCCGTATCGCGGCCTTCCTGCTGGCTGCCCCTGCTCATGCTGCTTTTGCGCGGCGGAAAGAGGGATGGAACTTGTCCCGTAGCCGAAGGAGCAGGCGACGAACGTCCAGGATACCCACTCGGCTGTCCGTTGTGGCGCGCATCCGCAGATTGCGCAGATGACACCTGCTCGTTGACATAACGACCAGGAACGCTACTTTGTGGGGCTGAATCCGGGACCATTCTAGAAGATGCCTGAACTGGGCCCGACTTGGCGTTCGTGGGCGGCGTTGGCCGTCGCAAAACTGGAGGGACGCTGGGACTCCGGGGACCCAGAGCGGGCTCTGGAGGGTCTGCCAAGGTGGGCTGAGAGAAAGTCCGTGACGAGGGCAAGAAGTCGGATGGCCTGGCGTCCGGAGGCGGGCGGGTCTGGCTTGTCTGGCCTAGCTGGCGGAAGCCTGACGGTTTGGGAGGCGACGGCGGCTCTTCGGGTTCGTCATCGTAACTATCATTTCCCCAGTCATCGCCATCGTAATTCTGCGCCTTAGCTTCCACCCATTTCCTCGTCTTCGTCCTGTTGACGTTGGCTTTGTAGGAAGTTCCGCCTGGCGTACTCGGGGTCCTTCTCGGATGGCATGAAGTATCAGTGGCAAAGATCGTGGGTTGTTGAGGCAGCCGGTTGGAGATCGAGAAGACTTACGTGAGGGAGAAAGCGCTGTTTGTGCGGATGACACTGTTGTATGAGCCTTCGTCCATGGCGGCGAAGGGACACGGTGTGCCTACTGCAGCATTCCTACTGAGGCTAAAGGGCGTATTTCGTGTTGGGGTTGGCAGGCCGCGGATATGAAACCACGAGCAAAGAATCGGCTGTCGTCGAAATCTGCCGGTACTCTTGACTCTGGTGGTCGTTAAAGATCGACAGGCGTATGCGATGACGCGTCAAGGAATACGCGGCTAACCACGAAAATGCAAGCGAGACTGCGAAAGTGCGAGCAAGCAAACAGAGCGCACAATCGAGAACCAAGTTAGTGGGTGTCGTAGTGAAGGTAGGTGGACGGAGCACGAAGTAGGCTGTGTGGTACGCCTAAGCCAAAAGACAAGCGGCGAAGTGGAACCAAATGAAGGGATCGTTTGGATGGCAGACTAGTACGTATGACCGATATTGGTGTTGAATCAACAAGAAGATCACTCATTCATAAAAAGTCTAACGTTGAAACATATGTAACAGCACCATACAAAAAACAAATCATGTAAGAATGAGAGGGGGGATGAGAAGAAGAAGAAATTGATGATGAAAAATGTGCGACTGTACGAAAACTAGGCGCTGGAGATATTTTACCGTTACAATAGGTAGGTACGATAGCGAGGTGAGGTACGAAGTATGATGCACACATACGGTAATAACATTTTAAACATAATACGGAAGCGCCCGACTTATTATAGTACCTGCATACATTATCGAGTGGCTTGAAGAAGATCCATATTACATAGCCCCATGCACGTGGACAATTACAGCTCATATTCGCCAGTCTTCCTCTCACTAATGAATTATTCGTATGCCTTCTAAATCAGACCGTGAATCTCCTCCCCTGAAGCTTACATATACTTGGATGTAGGTCGTCGAAATGGAAATATTGGGATATAGGAGTACAAGCTCGGAAGGTCCATACAAGTCCAACTCCGAAGACTTCCGCAGTTTTGAGGATGCAACGCTCGACTTACCCAATCTCTAATATGTCCGCTCGCTTTCTGGATCTGTTGTCCGACGTTGGATCCGATGATCCGCTGTCCATCACCTCTCGACTTGCCGTGCTGTACTATTATGACGGAGCATTCGTATTTAATTTCAACCATCGAATGTATGTTCAAGAGCCAGAATACGGGAATCTCACCAAATAACCGGCAAAGTTGCCACTCACTCACATTAATGGTATTCCTACCTTCAGTATTTCATCATGAAGCCCGGTTTCAACTCTCGTTGTACCTACCCATGGGTACATTCCACTCGTGTAATAATTTATATGCTTTTTCTTTCAAAAGAACACGAATGGTGATACCGGGTTAAGTAAAATAAATATGAAGAGTCCGAGGTAGGTATATATTAAAGCATAGCTTCGGTGGTACGCACATAAGCAACTACCTACAGGGAAGCACATCAGCCACGTTCCACTTACGATACATCCAGTAACTTGGTAGGTACCGAAGTAGGTACCCGAGTAGGGTAGTAGATACTACTAGGTAAGGATGCACAAGGTGTACAGGCGTCTCCCGCTTCCACAATTGGCGCTTTGGCCAGCTGTCTTTAACTTTCGAGTGTTGGAAGGCAACACTAACACCTTGAGCACCGTTACTTCATACATGCATTTGCCGCTAATAACACAGCAGTAACGCTGCATCTTCGCACTACTCTATCCGCACTTCCATGAGTATACACGACCCCCCTACAAACGACGGCACTCCCTGGATATTCGCACGATCATGAAGCGCGACACCTCGAAAGCCACCGCACGACGAAGATAGATGACAACAACCGTTGTTCGACCCTGAATCGTGAAACTCAATCCGTCCGCTTCGGATGCGAAAAGAACATATCTACCCCCTGAATCTTCGGCGTCTGCGACATCTCGTTTGTTTATTCCCACAATCCTACCACTATTCCTCCAGGCTCGATTGCCTGCCTCTCCTTGTGCGCTGGTCGCCGAAGTCGCCTACCCCCGTCTTTAGAGCTTTAGACGACGAGGAGACGCCGCCCTGACGTTAGCCAATATGGCCGTCACATCCATACAAGATCGGACATCCGAGTTCCGCTCTGTCCTCGCGCAAGTGCAAAAGCGGCAGGCCACATCCAAAGTTGGCGCCCAGAGACGATCCCTCCTGACAGATTCCGAGAAAGCTGCAGCAAATGGCGACGCCCAACCACATCGGCGCTCCGAGTTTGCGAGGAAGGCCGCCAAGATAGGTAAGTAATCCTTGGAGAGTTAGCTTTCATCTCAACTATCATCGATAAATGCGCGAATACCGACAACATTATTCCATAGGGCGAGGTATTGCGGCGACAATGGGGAAGCTTGAGAAGCTGGCGGTGCTCGCCAAGCGGAAGACGCTTTTCGACGATAAGCCTACAGAGATAAACCAGTTGACGTTTATCATCAAGCAGGGTAGGTTGTGGCACGCCCCGGCACAGCTATACGGCTTCTTTATTTCCCGCCTTGGGCCCGCTAACGTTCTATTTCCCTAGACTTATCGTCGTTAAACCAGCAAATATCTAGTCTTCAAGCCCTGTCCCGGCAGCAACATCCGAAAGGCGTCGACCAAGTTGGCGAACACAATAAGGCAAGTCCTCTAGATGGTTCTTCCGGCGAATATATCGGCTAACTCTATTAAAAGAATGTGGTCTTGATGCTACAGGGAAAGCTCAGCGACGTTGGGGCAAACTTCAAGGATGTGTTGGAGGTCAGGACAAAGAACATCCAGCAATCACGATCTCGGACCGAAGAATTCATTTCAACCGTCTCGCAACATGCGCAACCTCCAATACAACAGTCAGCATCGCCATTGTACGGGACGCCGAATAGGGGGACGCCCTCTCCCGGAGCTGACCTGTTATCGTTGAACCCGGTCGGGGATCAGCAGATGCTGATGATGGAAGAAGCGCAACCACAGAACACGTATATCCAACAGCGTGGTGAGGCCATCGAAGCGATAGAGAAGACGATAGGAGAACTAGGAAGCATCTTCGGGCAGCTTGCTCAGATGGTATCGGAACAGAGCGAGTGAGTACCCTCTGCCCCGCCTAACTATTCACAAGGTTTCCTCCGAGACGCGGCGCCCGCATATTTCCAGGTTGTCTGGAGGTATCGGTGTATGGGCGTACTGGCTGTGTAAGATTGTTGACGCGAGTCCCTTAGGATGATTCAACGAATCGATGCCAATACCGAAGACGTAGTGGACAACGTTGCTGGCGCCCAAAGAGAATTGCTCAAGTATTGGTCGAGAGTAAGCAGCAACCGGTGGTTAATTGCAAAGGTGAGTACCTCTGACTCTTGACATCTTTTTGTGGTCTTTCTGAGTGTATGGCATCTGGCCCAAACCCTTCGGATTCCTAGAATGTCGTGCCTCGTCGGGCAGTCGAACCTGTTGCGTCGAGCAAATTACTGACTCTGAATTTCTGTACAGATGTTTGGTGTTCTCATGATATTCTTCCTGTAAGTCTTCCCTGTCGCCATCTCTAACACGCCCAAATTCTTACCTCCGGAAACAGACTCTGGGTCCTCATAGCCGGATAGCGACAACGAAATCCGGCCGCAGTGAGCGCACAGTTTATTTCGCCTCCGTACCCTTGATTCCTGCATGCATGTACAATACTTGCCTTTCTTCACGAGCGCCGTCCCGTCCCGGACAGACGGCTTTACTACGTTAGACGTATCATGTATAATGCGGCGCATAGTTGGGGGTAAAGACATAGAATAACGATAACCACGTTGCGGGCATTGTGTTTCGCCCATTGCCACGTCTATGTTGAGAGACTTAAACGCGTTTTGATCCTGCCTCTCAAGTGCTTTTCTGTGCCCTTTGTGCGGACTTGTAGATGCCGTTTGTTATGTATATCCGGGTCCATCCCCCGCCAAGGCCGGCGCCCCCGTAGGGGAAATACTTGGAGGCTTCGGTAGAGCTCTGCCCGAGATCTAGTTCCGTCAATGCTACGCTGCAATCGAGTAGAGCCCCCCCACTCGCCGCCCGCTTGGGTATGAGGTAATGAGGTAATGGGACCTAGTTGGAATCAACGACCTGTTCTCGTTCGGCTTATTGTTGGCAATTATTATATTTTGCGAATGCCTATCTGCTATGTTACTAGCGCCCAGTGTACCAATCCGGGCGCAGCATACCTACATAGGTGTGCATATACGCGTCTCCTTAAGTCGGCAACTACCTAGCTTCGATATAACGAAGACTTCGGGCGAATGGTCCTGCATCCAGTCGCCTTCCCCAGAGCAGCCCCCCCAAACCAAGGGCAGGTAGAGCTAATGCAAGAGCCCCTACCTAGCGCGTACAGGAGCAGAAAAACTTCCCGCCAACCACTGACGCCATCCAAGGACCGACTCCCGGTAGCACGTGTCTGGGATCTTCCATCGCTGTTCTTTTCCCCTCTCGGCGTCTTCCTCCGCTTCATAGAGGGTGTCTACTGACGGTACGGTATGGTACATCCGTTGCAGGCAATGCGCGCGTGCATAAGCGGGTAAAGGGGCGGGCAAGGGGGTGCTTTTGTGTATGTCGGTGGAGGGACAGACAGAGACACACATCCCTGTACTTTTATCCGGCGCAACGTCGACTGGATCTTTTCGTGCAAGAATACTTCCGCGCATAGTAACTAGAGAAGATCCCTTGGGCGTTCTTCCTATGGCAGAGGCGACGAACGAACCCCAGATAAAGCCTATAGCCCGCTGGTCCACCTGGGAGTCGTCCACTAGTGAGTCACAGGCAGGATGATAAGGGGCAGGCAGGTCCATAGTATTATATAATGTAAAACGTCGCGGGATGAATGCGTATGTAACCTCAAGGCAAAGAGGAGCCCGCCCCTCCTCCCCACACTAGATATAGGCGCCGGCCGTCTTGATGCTATACATAAATAGTGTTGCGCCGCTGCCGCGTCGTGTCTTGGTCCATGTCTTTCGTTCCGTTTCATATCCTCCCTCTCTCCCACGGACTCGTTTCGCTTCTCTGACCCCCGGAAGAATTCGCTCCGCTCATCACACTTCGAATCGAGCTTTCAAGATGGCCCCTACGACGTTCAAGCTTAACAATGGCATGGAGATGCCCGCCCTCGGTTTGGGTATGTAGTTCGGATTTTTGCCCCTCACCGACGCAGTGCTGTTGGAGCTGGGCGGTTGAGTTTACTTTACCCCGCTATGCTGGTGGAGGACCACGCTTCGGCGCCTTTCTCACGGCCCCCCTGGTGCGGAAAGTTCGTGCAACGGAGGATTTGCTAACCGGGTCTCCGTCACCATCGTACAGGAACATGGCAATCGGCGCCGGGCGAGGTCGCGGCGGCCGTGACGGCGGCCATCAAGCACGGCTACAAGCTGATCGACGCGGCGTACTGCTACGGCAACGAGGACGAGGTGGGGCAGGGGCTCAAGGCGGCGTTCGACGCGGGCTACGCCAAGCGCGAGGACATCTTCGTGGTGACGAAGCTCTGGAACACGTACAGCACGCGGGTGGAGCTGGGGCTGGATAAGTCGCTCAAGGCGCTGGGGCTCGACTACGTCGACCAGTTCCTCGTGCACTGGCCCGTCGGCATGAACCCCAACGGCAACGACGATCGCTTCCCCAAGCTGCCCAACGGCGAGCGCGACATAGTCTGGGACCACGACCATGTCCCCACCTGGAAGGATATGGAGAAGCTGCTCCAGACGGGTAAGACCAAGAGCATCGGCGTCTGCAACTACAGCGCGCCCTACCTCAGGAAGCTGCTGGAGAAGGCCGAGGTCGTCCCCGCCGTCAACCAGATCGAGAACCACCCCGCCCTGCGCCAGCAGGAGGTCGTTGACCTCTGCAATGAGAAGGGCATCCACCTTGTCGCCTACAGCCCCCTTGGCAGCACCGGCAGCCCACTGTTCAAGGCCGAGCCTGTTGTTAAGGTTGCCGAGAGGAAAGGTGTCAGCCCCGGTACTGTACTGTTGAGCTATCACGGTAAGTCCTAGATTCTCTCACCAAGCGCTTTGAATATGCGGATGTGGCGCAAGCATGCTAACCAAGCCATGAATCAGCTGCGAGAGGCTCCACGGTGCTGGCCAAGTCGGTCAACGAGGAGCGCATCAAGTCAAACATGCAGATCGTGGACCTGGATGCCGAAGACATGAAGATCCTCAACGACTACTCGGAAGGCCTGGAGAAGGAGGGCAAGGTGCAAAGATTCGTCTACCCGCCGTTTGGCATCAACTTCGGCTTCCCAGATAAACTCACGGGTAGGACGACGCCCAACGGCATCTGATCGGAATGTGCGCCCTCGACATAGAGGACAGTGGGTGCCATGGGGTGGCCCATGGTGGACTCCTCGTGGAGTAATAAGGCTAGATCTCAACGCTTGGAGTTATATGGGCAGACTCCAAGGCAAATTACCTGTATTACAATAGCATCTAGTTAGTTTTGAGAGACTAAGGCGCAATTTTCTATAGACTCTGTCTTCCGAGGCAACACATTCTAGACGAATAATAGAACAGGCATTTCTTCATGGCACTGCCTTGTCTTCAAACCCTGGTGAAGGGAGCAGGGAGAGACACGCAACCTAATCGCCGCCAAAGAGGCCCTTTACTTCGTGCATCGTGCATCCAAGGCTTCAGGGTGCTCGTCCAATGGGCGAAGCACAAGACGAGAGAACCCCGCAGGTGCTTACAGTATCTGCCACAATACATCTATATATACTACTGCCGTTAGGGCAGGCCCGCGAGAGAAGATTCGAGTTACTCATTGATTTGGACAGTCCATCTTCCACTCATCAGCCCTTGTTGTGAACTACGAATAGTTCATATGCTGTCATCAATCCGACATGGATGTCGTGGGAAGCTCCCTCGGTCTCGCCGGAACCGCCCTCAAGCTTGTCGTTTTCTCGATCGAGTTCGTATCCGACGTGAAGCAAGTCTACCATCTCGGCGCAACCGAGAGGAACGTGGACTTAACGACCGTGGCCACAAGTATCCAGAGCGCAACAAAGAGTCTCGAGTCTCAATTGGCAAGGAGCATCGAGCAGGAAGAGGCGAATAAATCAGAAACTGATGCAGACGACAAGGTAAGAAGACAACGGACGGAAGTGCTCAGTCCTTTTTTTTTTTTTGTTGTTGTTGTTCTGCCTCCCCTTAGGTGATTGACTTATTGCCTGCTTCTTCAATTGAGAGGGAGGCACCCCAGAATGATAAAGGAATTACCTTGAATGCCCTAAGCATCTTCAACTTTCTTCAACTTCCTTGTCAACGACAAAGTGCGACTCGGACGCTTATGCGTGTATAGAAACTCAGATTACTTGCTTCCAGGGCAGCTGAGATTGGTAGGAAGCTTGCCACGGACCTAAGCAAAGTCACGACAGACCAGAAGTCAAAATGGAAGAGTTTGAGGGCAGTAGCACGGAGTATGTGGGATGTCGAAGACATCCAAACCACCGAAAGACGACTCCATTCGATCCGTGAGGAAATCCAACTGAGAATCCTCATTGATATCAAGAAAGAAGTCGGCGCGCTGGGAAACGAGGATCCACATGGGTTCCGTGGTGCGACCGAGCGTATCTCAAGCGCCCAGGCAGACTCTTCCTTGGAAATAAAGCAAATGATCGAGTTGCTGAGCTGGATGGAGCGGGTGGCAAACACCAGATATAAGGAGTTACTGGACCTCTATCAGGAGCTTCTTGCTGGTATTAATCCTCCCTCACTTTCACGATCTCCGAGTCCCATGCCCTTGAAGTCCAGGTTAGACGATCCGACTGCATGGAAGAGAGTTGTCGACACCATTTTGCACTCTCTCTGGTATCCGACTATGACTGATCGGGAAGGTAGTATTGACGATGCCTATGCGAGTACCTTCGACTGGATTTTCCATGACCCAAAGGCCAAGGGGAAGCCCTGGGACAGCTTTGTTGATTTTCTCCAGGGAGACACTGGGGCATACTGGATCACAGGAAAACCTGGTTCAGGAAAGTCCACCTTGATGAAATATTTGAGGGATGATCCGAGAACAATACAGCACCTCAATGTCCGGGCAGCTGAAAGAGGGCTCCTGCAGGCGTCATTCTACTTCTACTACAAGGGATCTGACATGCAGAAATCAGAATACGGTCTGGTGCTCTCTCTCCTCTATAACCTGCTGAAACAACGACCGGATTTGATCCCGGTAGCATTCGAAGACAGATCCCGTCATCTACTTCTCCACGACGAGAGCATTGGTAAACCATCGCCACAAGAGGCAAGGAAAGCCCTTAAGAGGCTGTTCACCACACAAACCGAAGCCGTTTTCTTCCTGACCGTAGATGGGCTCGATGAATTTAATCCAAAGGTTTCAGCAACCCACGTCCAAAGTCTACTCGACCTCGGACGATCACTTTCAGAGCTGCCCAATGTCAAAGCCGTCTTTGCTAGTCGGCCATTGAACGATTCGAGGAAGCATTTGCCGATTGTCCCAGTTTGAAAATTCACCAGTTGACACATGACGACATGTGCCTTTACATCGACGAGAGGCTAGAGAAGCATAACAGGATGCAGACGCTACTCGCCCGGGACCCAACTAATGCCAGAAAACTTGTGCGGTCAATCGTAGCTTCCTCGGATGGCGTATTTCTCTGGGTCCGCCTTGTTGTGAACTCCCTCATAGACGGCCTAAAGAACTACGACGGGATCGAAGATCTACAACGGCGAGTAGACGAACTTCCCACGGATCTCTATGATTTATACGAAGTCATGCTTTCTCGGGTCCCTAACGCCTATCGTCTTCAGACAGCGAAATTACTACGGGTAGTCGACAGGAATTTAGGCTCCACCGAACTGAGTGTATTGGGCCTATGGTCTGCAGAGCAGGCCACGCATGAGACTGTGATTCAAACAGCAGTTACTCCGATAACGGATTCGGACTTAGAGTACTGCTACAATGAGATGGAACACCGTTTTAAAAGCCGTTGCCTGGGTCTCATTGAAATCCGCCCAAGTCAGTTCACGCAGGAACAGATCAATAGCCTGGAGCAGTATCCCTTTACAGACATCTACGATGCTACAAACAAGTTTTTAAACGCACGAGTTACATTCTTACATCGTTCCGTCTCTGAATTCTTGAAAGGATACGACTGGGGTGCGTTTGCCGGCGGCATCCGTAGCAATTTCGATCCACATCTACGTCTGTTTCATAGTGCAGTTCTTATGCTCAAAACTTACCGTACCGGCGGTATATCAGACTGGACTATTCTTCTTGTCACAGTTAGGCTGATTGCGAGAAAAGGTTGCATAAAGTGTGGGAAGTGATAATTGTCTGACTAGAATTGAGCTCCAAGGAGCGGTAGCTAAGAAGTTTTCTATATATTGTGGGAGCGCCGGAATAAGGTTTTTCCGGGTGCTGTAAAGCTTGATAACTAATATAAATACCCTTATTTTACGATATACCCCCTAAATAGAAAAAAGTTATTCCTTTAAATCTGTTTATCGTAATTTCTATAATCTTTAAATAATTATAATAATAAAAGAAAATAATGTAATTAGTTAATTTAATTAATAAAAAAATAAGCCATACGTATATTAGGTGCGTAAGGGAAAAGTTATTATTATATTCGTTTTCCTTTATTATTGCCGTAATAACAGATAACGAAATAATAGGGTTTGCGTTTTGGCTGTTTATTTTTTTTATTATTTTCGTATATTAGAAATTTTTTTTTTGGTTCGCATAATAGTTTTATAAATACCTTATATTAGGAAAAGATAATTACGATATTAACGTATATAATGCAAATTATTATTATTATTATTATTATTATTATTAATAATTATGGTAAATATTTTTTTAAATTTAATGCGTTATGGCCGTTTGCGTTCGCGTAACGCGCATAATATGTATAAAGGCCGCCGCTGCCGCCGTTATTGCTGCAAACGCTGCGGCTAACGCCAAACGTAAATAGGACGTTCTTACTTCGCCCGCGTCCGCGCCTGTTATTGCGTTTGCGACGCTCGTAATGCCCGTAACGCCCGTTCGCCCGCCCTGCCAGCGTCCCGCGTATAAAACGCGCCGTTTCGAACCTTATTTTGGTTGTTTACGTTCTGCGTTTGCTGGCCGTTTTAACGGTACGTATTATAACGCCGCCGTAGACAATTATTATTAGCGCTACGTTTCCGGGCATATTTATATACTAGTATATATATTTTCCTATTTCTTAAAAGTTTTTTTTATTAATTATTAATTATAACTTTATTATCGTTTATATTATTATAATACGCTTTATAAAAACGTTTAAAAATAACGCCTTTTGCCGTATATATTTTTTTTATTTTCGTTTTTATATTTTGGAAAAAATATTAATTAAAATTATAAAAGGTAAATTGTTTTCATACGGTTATTTATATATTTTTTGAAAAGCAGGAAGAAAAATAAAAAAATACAAATATATTTATTATTATAATACCTGCCGGTATTACGGCGCCTGCCGGTAATATATTTGTTATACCTACGTAAATATTTATTTTAATTAAGTAAACTTTTAATTTGTTTTTATTATAAATGCAGTAATAATAATAATAATAATTTCTTTAATTTCTTTTTTAAAAGTAAAAGAAAGTTTGCTCCGAAAACGTTAGGCCTAATAAAATATTACGTATTTTATTTGTTTTTGCGGTTTTTCAATTATATTTGCCGTAAGTTTTGCGAATTAAGAAATAATTTAAAATATTCGAATTATTATTTAAATTTTTTTTATTAATTTGTTAATAAATATTTAAATTATAAGTAAATAAATTACGTTAAACGATTTACGAATTTATTTTTAACGTAATTATATATTTTATATATCGATATAACGTAATTAGATATTAATTTTTTCGTTTTTTATTATAAATTTAAATATTTATTAATTATTATAAAAATGTTTAAATTTAACCTAATATTAATTTTAAATTCTGAAATAAACGTTTAAAAATTATATTTTTTAATTATATATTTTAATACGAATAATTTAATTTTTATTATAAATATTATTACCGTTATTTAATAAATTATTTTTTATATAACTAATTTTCTAAAAAAACATTATTATATAACTTTGGGAAAATTATTACGTTTTAAAATTATTAATAAATAATACGTTTTTTATAACTAATAATATTTAAATTTCCGTATTTTTACCCCTCTATATAATTATTAAAAAACATATATAATAAAAATAACGGTTTATTTTATTAATTATTTTAATATGTGTATTAAACTGATTAATTACAAATTTTAATAATATAAACATTACGTAATATACGTTTAAATAAATTATTATTATTATATATAAAATGAAACCTATACGTTTTTAATAATTTTTAACTTATATTTTAAATATTATTCCTGTATTAAAAATAATTTTTTTTAATTTTTAAAAGAATTAATAATACGTAAACGTTTTTTATATACCTAAAATAAATAATAATTTTGTTAATATAAAATTTATAAACCAAGAAAAAAAATTAATTTATTTCGCTTTAACTTTTAATTTTATATATTTTTTTATTTTTAAAAAATAACTTATTAACTTAACGTTAATTCTTTCAGCGGTAAAAAAATAATATATTATTAATAAAAAATATAACAACGAACGTACGTTATTTATTATAAAACATATACGGCTTTTTTAAGAATATAATAAACCTTTATTTTCGTAAAATAAAAAAATTTCCCGATATTACTATAAAAACTAAATCTTTAAATTTATATAACGTTTGCTCGAATTTTACGTATATTCCGTTTTTTTAAAATTATCGGGGATAAAATAAATTATTTTGACTTATTTCTTACGAAAAACGTTTAAAAAAGTTATTTCGACATCGAATTAACGAATTTTAAGGTTAAATTTAATAATTATAACTATAATTATTTTAAAAGATTTAACTATAAACATAATAACATAAATACTAATAAATAAATCGGTTTTCTAAAAATCGTTACGTACGTAAATACGTAATTTGCAACATTCTAGCTAATTATTTTTATCGAACTTATATATAAAAACTTATTTTAAAAAAATTCATTTGGATTTAATTTATATAATCGGTATTTTTTTCCATATTCCGCGTTCCGTAAACGCTTTAATTATTTTTTAATATTTTCTTTAAAAATTTATTTTAAAGGATATTTTTTAACATTTTTTCAACATTTGGGCGGCTTAATTAATTAATTCTTATGGATTTTAAATTTGCTAAATATTACGCCCAGTGTTTTAACGTTTTTTTTGCAATACTTTTATTACGATTATTATATAAAAAATATAAAATTTTTCGTATTCTTATTTTATTACGTATTATAATAATAAAAATAAATAAATAATTTTTTTCAATTTAGATTTAAAGCTAAATATATTTTATTATTTTCGTAAATTACAATAATATTTACCGAATAAACGTTACCGTTTTTAATATTATTAAAATTTTCTTATTTTCGTAATTTTTTACTTTTGCGAATAAATACTTACAATTATTTCTCTTTACTTTTTTTAAATATGGGAATATAAAAAATAAAATTTTTCTAATTACCGGAACTTTTTTTATTTATTAAAATCTCGAACCTAACATTACGTATATACAAATAAGTTAATTTACCTATGGTTTCCGTTAAATGCATTTTTCGGAAAACTTTTTCCGTATTATTTTTCTTATAGTAAACCTGCGGATATTCCGCGGACTTTATATTTTTAATAACTAACTAAGCCTCGGTTTTAGCAAGCAGCTAAGCCTTGTTCTTTTAAGCGTTTCGCTAAACCTCATTTTCTGAATCAAAAATATTTTTAAGGGTTAGAAATTTACGATTAATTCCAGTTTTACCCGCAAACTTTTTCACCTTTAAATTTTAACCCCCTAATTAGCAACTCGTAAAATTTTTATATTCGGAATTAAAGCTTTTTATATTCTTTAAAATATTATAATTAATATATAAATTATTTTACATAATAATTATTTCGAAAATTAAATCCTTTTTTAATTAAGCTTTTAAAAATATAAAAATTTTATACAAATTTCCGGCTTATAACTAAAACAAATGTTTTGTTAATTAATAAAAATATTTTTATCGAACGTAACATTACGTATAATAATAACTTTACGGAATTTAAATACTTATATTCGATAAATATTAAAAATTCGGTATTTTATTAAATATTTAATATAAGTTTTCGGTTTAAATTTTTATATTCGCCTACTTATTTCTGCTTTTCGTTTTTTTATTAACGGATACGTTCGTATACCGTATGCGAAAATCTTAAATTAATCGGGCCTAAAATTTACGGTAATTACGTTAATTACGTTAAAATTATATTAACGGAAATATTATTTAAATTAACGAACAAACATTTTATTAAATAAGAATTAATCGTAAAAATAATTCGGGCTTATATTATATAATTATATTACTGCTTTTAATATTTTAAATTAAAACATTTTAAAGAAATTTATTTCTAATTTTATTTTAAAAATTTTATTAATTATTTTTTAGTTTATTGATTCGTTTTCTTTTATAAGTTTTTTAATATATAAAGGCGAAAATTTAAGCTTAATTTCTTTTTTAATATATTATGTTTAATAAATTATATATTTATTTATTACGATTATTTTAATATCGTTATTTTACTTTATTTTACAAATAAAAAACTTATATTATTTACATATTTAATATTCGAAATCCTTAATAACCCGGAATTTTATTTTTTTAAATATAATTAATAATTAAAAAAACGAAAATGTTTTTATTATATTCGTTTTTAATTACTAAAAATTACTTAAAGCTATTATAACCCGTAAAATAATTAAAATAATCTTACGTAATATATTAAAAAGGTTTAAGAGTTTATTTTTTAATAAACACCTTAAAATTATTTAAAAAGCGTACGTATAAATATAAGCTTTATATTTCCGGCACCTTATCTTTTTTATAATAACGTTTTTAATATTTTTAATAAATAATTTTAACGCCGTAAGTCTTAAATACCTTAATCTTAGGTATTAAAAATCTTTTGTTCTTATACGAAAACGTAAATATTTTTTAATCGCTTTTACAGTTTCTTTCCTTTTTTTTATTAATTATTAAATATATAAAAACTTTAATTAAATTTTACGAAATTATTAATAAAATGTTCGAATAAAAAAACGGCTTATATTCGAAAAAACTTTAATTATATAATTCTTAGAATTTTACAAAAATAATATTTTTCTTAATTTCTTCTATTTTAAAGAAATAATTTAAATTATAATATTAAATTTTAATTTTACAAAATAAAATTTTTAAAATAATATTAACGTAAAATTTTATTATTATTATTATATTTTTAAGTATAAAATTATATTTTGACTTATTAAAAATTTTATATAATACTCTTTTCATTATTTTTTCCTTTATGCTATTAATCAGAAACGAAAAAATACTTATTTCCACTATGTTCTCCGTAATATTAAATATAAAGGTATCGAAAACGAATAAATTTTTAAAATTTACTAAATACTTGGCCTTATAATTATCAATTAAGATAAATTAGGATAAAAAATACGTATTAAAGTAAATAATAATATAAATTCTTGGAATTAAATTAAAAAGATTAAAGGTATATAAATTAATAAACGTTGTAGTAATATTGTCAAATTATATAATAAAAGTAAACGTTAATTACTTCATAATTTCCCAAATGACTTTTTTTTATTTAAAAAATTTTATAAGGTTTTTACGGAATTTTTTTTACCAATTATATTTAAACTGTTTATAAATCCTTTTAATATTTTTTTAAATTTAAATAACGGAATTTCCGAATAATTACTTTCGTAATCGTAAAACGTAAATAAACATATTTATTAAATTCTTATAAATAAATTTTATTTAACGTAATTAGGCAAAAATATTTATTCCTTTTTTTAAGCGTATTTAATAAAATAGAATTTATATTAAATTATAATAATATTTTTTAAATTATAATTGTAATAATATAATAGCGACAAACTCGGGTTTTTTAGTTTTAACTTTTAATTTATTTTTATAATATATAGCCGAAAACTAATTCCCAAACTTTTTTAAACTTATTATAATCCTATTAAGAAAATTATTTTTAATAAGATTAATTAATTTCCGTTATCTTTAATTTAATACGAAACGTTTTTTATGGCGTTTAGAAAATGCTGTACCGTAAATATTTTTTTAATTTCTTAAAAATTACATATTTTCGTTTTGGTATAAATAACGTACCAAATTTAATATCATTAATTAGGTTTTATATGGTTTACCTTAGTTAAACGTAAGGTTTTATGGTAATTTTCGCGTATTGTCGAAATAGTACTTAGTAAAAAAAAGGCGAATTAATTTTTTAATTCCTTAAATAAATTTTATCCCGTAATTTTTCCTTAAACAATTAAGGTAACTTAAGCGTTTTTAAAGATTTAGTTTTTTATTATTACGTTAATCCATATTTAAATATTAAAATATCGGATATTAATTTTAGAAATTTTTTATTACTTTTTGCGTACGGTTTTCGTAAAACGTTTAATATCTTTAACGTACTTTTTTTCGAAATTATCAGGAAATAATTTTTTAGGTTTTTTTAAAAAAGGTTTACGTTAAACGATATTAATATAAAAGCTTTTTTAAAAAAAACTAATACCTTTACATATTGCCTTTTCGCTTTGGCGTTAATTTTTGCAATATATTTTTTAATTAAAAGGATTTTCCGAAAATCCGTAAAACGATCCGTATTAGATATATCAGGGTTTATAAGGTGTTATACCCCGTATAAAACAACGTTAAATCGTGAGGAAAAAAACTAATTAAGGTAATTAAAGCGATCTTTAGGAAATACGTCCTTAGGAATAAAATTATCAGATATATTAATAAGTAATATAGTATTTTAAATTAATAAATAAAAAGTTATAATTAATTTAATTATAATTATTTTGCGTAATTAAAGTACCGGGCTTATAATTGTTATAATTAGGTTAATTGCAAAAAAAAGTTATATAAAGTATGGGAAGTAATAATTATCTGACTAGAATTAAGCTTTAAGGAGCGGTAACTAGGAAGCTTTCTATATACTGTGGGAGCGCCGGAATAAGGTTCTTCCGGGTGCTGTGGAGCTTGATGACTAACACAGATACCCCTATTCCACGACACTTCTTAAACTGGCTAGTTATGCCGCCGTGGAGAGCGTATCACGTAGAGGGAGAAGTCTCGATTGAATACCTCACTACATCATCAGGTATAACCGTCATTGACAGTGCCATGTCGGAGCACCTCATGAAGTTGCGGGCATTGTCTAAAGGAGACGTAATGGCATTAATAGGGTTTGAAAACGACCCGGGTATCGACTGTCATTGGTCAGCCTGGTATGATGCATTTGAGGACTACGAGCCGAGAGTGATCAGGGTCAAAAACTCCCAATATGCCACGTTCACATCTTTTGCTGTTGATCATCACCTATATCAATACCTCAGGCAGCAGGCCGTTACTAAAGGTCCTGAATCGCTCCAAAAACCAGGCCTCTCTCTCCTCGGCTACGCCCTTTGTCATTTTTTTGCCTTGGCACCGAGGAAATCGTACGAACTATATGGGAGTCTCGTTTCTCCTAGAGATGGGATTCGGACCCATGGAGAATTTTGAGGGAGCCTCAATATGGTCATTGCATTTTTGTTCCCTGAATCCGCAGAGTTGGCTTCGTGAGAATCGACGAGAGGGACCGATATGGCTGGAGTATTCACACATCTCTATGTTGCTACCCCTCCTACGCGTAGGCGCGGATCCCCATGAGCGCCTTCCTTGGCCACAACGTGGTCTGAAACAGAAAAAAAACACGAATTCTCACTATTGAGAGCAGCGATCTGTGGTCTTCAGCTATGTAAAGCTGCGGGTGAAGAGGGAATGCTCGTAGGTGCTCTGAGAGAGTTCATAGATGAATTGAAAAAGAGAGGAGCAACCGAGAAGGAATGGGAGGACGGCGTATTAATACATGTACCGGATGATCAGAACGATATTAACGTATCCGCTGGTCGGACGAGGAATGAGAATAGAGGCACTCCATGTGCTGTGGCCGATCCAAAAATGCAGGATCCTAACCCTACTTCGCAAATCACTACCGAAGCACCAGACGAGATTGACAGCAAGGCAATCGGGATCCAGATCTCCGAGGCAAGCCCTCAAGACGTGGCAAATACAAGACACAGTACCGAAGTGAACAGCCAGGGGCATAAGAATTTCGATTCCGATCGTCTGATCGCAGCCCCAAACAAGAATGGGAAAAGTCAGACTCATTGGTTAAAGTGGCTTCGTAGAATGTCGAGATCGAACAAGGAAAAAGGGCTTTAGGGGTAGCTCGAGGGGCTGTTTCTCGAGTTGGTCAATGTATGATTTCACTAGGCGTTGGACAGCACACACACATATATGTATGTAGCCACGGTTGATGAAGCAAAGGAGTTAGAGCGGTCCCGCGTGCTTCGTATCACAAGTTGGGTTTGTAGCGTATAGTGGTATAATTTTGGAGCTCTGGCTTCGCACTTGGACTTCACGAGTCAACTCGGTTTAACGTGTCTGAGGTAACAGGCTCGCCCACCGCGTCACGATCGGGACTCAGGAGGTCGCGGGCCAAATCTGACATAGTTAGACCAGTCTACAGACGTGATCTCTAGGATCTTCCCGTCTACACCACAACTACCTACTTTCCTCCGACATATCCACCAGTACCTTTAGAACCAAGTTTCCCTTGTCGTCTTTGACCTTGGCTGCCATATCGAAAGCCCCGGGGATGCTGCCCAACCCCTTGTACCGGTGGGTGATCAGCTTACCGACATCCGGTAGCGACTCGTCCTTGGTCGCTAGCAGGTTGATGACCTCCGGATAGTTGTTCGCATATCGGAAGACGCCCACCAGGTCGACTTCTCGAAGGGAAGCCGCCGATATAGGGAGCGTCTGGACCGGCGTGCCCATGCCGATGATCATGACCTTGCCACCGGGTTGCGTTGCCTGCATCCTACCGTCAGCAGGCCCATCGCCCTCCGTCTTTCGCAATCAGGATCGATGAAAAGGGTGGGAGCGGGAGGTAACTCACGTATATCGCGGTCTGCATGCAAGACTCGACGCCTGTGCACTCGAACGTGACCGAGACCTCACCGAGGGGCTCCCCGCCGTCGCGTACCGAGGAGGCCTTGACGAGCTGGGCGAGATCGCGCGCGTACGCCAGCTTGTCGTCGGCGGTCTCCGGGCGCCGCGCCGGCGGCGGCACGGTCAGCGGCACGTCGGCGAACCCGTGGTCCACGGCGTACTGCACGCGGTCCGCCTGGATGTCCGCGATGACGATGGTCCGGGCGCCCGCGGCCTTGCTCGCGAACGCGCAGAGCAGCCCCACGGCGCCGGCGCCCAGGACCAGCACCGTGGCGCCCGGCGCCAGGGCCGCGCGGTCCCGGGCGTGGAACGCGACGGCGAGCGGCTCGACTATCGCGCCCTGCTCCAGCGTGACGTTGCTCGGTAGTCTATCGGCGGACAGCCAGCCATTTAGCTTCAAGGTACTGTGTCACTCACCCGTCCCCTGATTTCATCGTCGCCTCCCGCACAGAAAGAAGAAAAGCCTTCCAAAAACTCACTTGTGGCACCACCGGGCCGGGTGGTTGATGCGGTCCTGCAAGGTGCCCTGGGCGTGCGGGAACGCCTTGGCGGAGCTGCGGAACGACATGCCGCGGCAGATGTTGTAGCGGCCCTGGCGACAGAGCTCGCAAGTCTCGCAGGGCAGGCCGACCTCGAGGGCGACGCGGTCGCCGGGACTCAGGGCCCCGGGGCCGCTCACGCCCGACCCGACCGCCGTCACGACGCCCGCCGACTCGTGGCCCAGCGTCAGCGGCTCGCGCACCACGATGTCCCCGTTCCGGTAGTGGCTGAAGTAGTGCAGGTCAGAGCCGCAGAGGCCCGTCGCCTGCACGGCCACCTGCACCTCGTCCGCGGCCGGGGGCGGGAGGGGCCTTTGTTCCTGCGGTCGCCGTCAAGTAAGCCGATGCATGCATCCATCGGCCGGCGTGGGCTTCTCGTCTGTGCGAACTTACGATTCTCAAGTCCCGGGCCCCGTGGAGGACTGATGCTCGGACTTCGCTAGCGGACATTCTGCGGGTATGGGACCGGATGCCGTTTATTTTCTCTACTGTGCTCAGGGCTTATAAATTGCTACAGTCTCGAACAGAACCTAGAGGAGCTTGTGCGAAGAAATGAAACTAGAAGGATCGTGTAAGTAGAAGGATGAACCCATGAAGAGCTCTATTCGTACGCCAAAAAGGCTCGACTATCTACCTGCTTATCATTAACATTAACCGGTTCTTAGACTGTAACTGTTCCGATACAAATCTTCTCCGTGGAGTCGAAAAACAACGGTCACTCTCTTCGACGCTCGCCGTCACTACAGTAAATGTGCTAAGAATAGTGGAGGTTTTACCCCCCTGCATCCCGCTATGATCTGGACTCTCTACCCACGATAACTCGACCCAGTAGGGGCGCCATTAGGCTCGGAGAAATTCGCCATTTCTGAACTCTATGCTCGCCGATTTTGACCCCTCACGCACGTTAATAACGTAAACGCTATTAGCATTAATGCCGCTGTAGTGTACAATTAGGTTGCGGGGTCGGCGGGTCGATCCGCCCACTCTATAGTGCTGTTTCGGACGCAATTGCGGCGGGGTCCCCTCGGGTTGCAAGGAATAGATTCGGAATCGGGAGTCGGTGGATGACGGCGCAATAAAGATTTGACGACTCCCTCACATTGATGGCTTTGGAAGGGATTGCTGTTCTGTTGAAGAGTACATGAACAACCAACAGGGGACTCCTTCAAGATGGACAGCTTATTCTCGCTCAAAGGCGAAACGGCTCTCGTCACGGGAGGCACGCGCGGGATCGGACAAGCCGTCGCCATTGCGCTCGCCGAGGCAGGCGCGGACGTCATCCTAGTTCAGGTAAGTTTAGCATGTCCTGCCACCGTCGAACACTCCGTCTACGTACCCGCCCCCCCTTCTTTCCTACGCAACTCGCGGGACGGCAGCGTAAGCTTACGGGAGATCCGACCGCCGAGTAGCGCAACACGTCGAACACGGAGACGCAGAAGGCGATCGAGGCGCTGGGCCGGAAGGCGCCCGTCTACACGGCGGACTTGTCGTCGCCCTCGGACGTGGAGGCGCTGACGCCGCGGATCCTGGGGGATGGGCACGTGGTGCGGGTGCTGGTGAACTGCGCGGGGATCCAGCAGCGGCACGCGCCCGAGGCGTTCCCGACGGCCGACTTCGACGCCGTGATGCAGGTGAACCTGAACTCGGTCTTCGTGCTGTGCCGGGACGTGGGCGCGCACATGTTGTCGCTGGACCCCTCGCCGGCAACGGGCCGCCGCGGCAGCATCGTCAACTTTGCGAGCCTGCTGACCTTCCAGGGCGGGCTCAACGTGCCCGCTTACGCCGCCAGCAAGGGCGCCGTCGGCCAGCTCACCAAGAGCCTCGCCAACAGCTGGACCGCGCGCGGCGTCACCGTCAACGCCATCGCCCCCGGCTACATCGCTACCGAGATGAACACCGCCCTGCTGAACGACAAGGAGAGGCTGGAGAGCATCAGCGCCCGCATACCCGCGGGTAGGTGGGGGAACCCCGACGACTTCAAGGGGAGCGTGGTCTACCTCGCGAGTAGGAGTAGTGCGTATGTGAGCGGGCATACGCTCGTTGTCGATGGTGGGTGGATGGGCCGGTAAAGGAGACCCGCGGTTGCTACGAAACCGTAATTCGTGGAGTCAAGCCCTCCCCATTTAAAGAGTTTAACAAAGTCAAAGAGGATCTAGTCATAATGGGGAGTTGCACAGAAGACCAATTATATGTATTATTCACGCGATATCCCTGTTCGACTTCCTGTTTCTTACCATACTACCAAGCTAGAAGGCATTATTTAGAAGCCATTACTTCCTCTATCCACGGATACACAGACGCGTTCGCCAACGGGTATCCCATATGCAAAGCCCCCGAGAAGAACCTCGCCTCCTTAGGCCTTCCGTACTCAAACAACATCATTGAATCCTCAATAGGCATCAAGCCATCCAGGGTGCCCTGCAATTTCCCCTAGTGTTAGCAAAACGTATTCCCACGACACCCAAGGAAACGTCGAAACTGGCCCGGTGCGGGACGAGGGAGGCCGGCCGGATCAGATCAGAACTTACGTTAACCAGCAGTAACCTCGTAGACGGGCCCTGGATGATGCCTTGCTCGAGCAGCGAGAACTTCTTCTGCACGCCCTCCTTATACTCGGCGACGGACGCGTAGCCGTGCTTGGCGGCCATGGCGGGCGCCAGGTCGAAGGGGTACTCGTGGCCGTCGGCGCGGTCGAGCCACTCGCGGTCGAAGAAGTGGTGGACGCCGGCGCCCTGGGCTACGGCGCCGAGCAGCCGCGTGCGGTGCGTGTGCGCGATCCGCACGGCGTAGTAGCCGCCCGCGCTGAGACCCCAGACCAGCACCCGGTCCGTGTCGAAGCGGAAGCGGTCCGTGCCGTCCTCCTCCATCCACCGGAACACGCTGTCCCAGAGCCGGTCCGGGCTCGACGGGTCCGACGGATCCGCCGGGCAGTCTGCCGTCCCGGGGATCTCCAGCACGATCGACGCCCACCCGCGCGCGAGGAACTCGTTGCACCGCGTCGTGTTGTCCGGGCGGTAGCCGTCGAGGCCCGTGAACAGGAGGACGGTGGGGTATTTCCTGTGGCCATTCTTCTCTGTGCCATGGCCCTTGTAGCTATTCTTCGCTAGCCCGTCGGCTTGGCTGTCATTCTTTGGTGTCTCTGCCGGCACCCGCACATACGCGGGGATCGTGTCGCGGTCGGCACCCCGTTTGAACACGTGCGGGATGTGCACCTCGGTGACGGGGGCGTCCCACGCCCGCACCGCCTTCATGTAGACCCTCTTCTGCCGCTCCCAGGCATCCCACTTGACGGGATCGCTGACGCGGGGGTGCGAGCCGATGTACGGGAAGCGCGCGATGCGCAGGACGCAGGCGGCGCGGAGGTAGAGCTCGCTCGCCGTCTTGTCGTCGCCTCGTGCGGCGGCCTCGTCGCCGCGCCGCTCGAGCGCCTCGGCCGCCGGCAGGAAGGCGCGCGTGTACGCCGGCGAGGTGCCGTCGTCGACGTCGCCGGTGACGAGGTCTTGGAACACGGGCTCGAAGTCCTCATACGCGCCATCGTGGAATGGGTACACGCCCTTGGAGCACGGGAACTTCCACTTGCTCTCCCAGAGCGCCTGGATGCCCGCGTGGTGCGGCATCACGTTGTTGAAGGCCTCGGCGCCCATCAACCACTGCCGCGCCGACACGGCGGGTTCAGTCTTTCCCGGCGCCGACATGGCGGAAGGGTCGTGAAAGGGCAGGAACATTTTCGTATGTCTGTGTTTTCGTTATGTGTGCTACCGAAAGATTGAAGTGAACTGAGAGAAAAGCAAGGGGGAAATGATGGGATGAGGGAGAGGGAGAGACGCGTCAGATTAGCTCCCAGGCTGCATCGCTCTCCCCCTCGTCCTCGTCCTCGCTTCGGGTTATGTAGGCATAACTCTGGGGCGTCCCCAGGCGGCTCCTATACACTTTGCCCGATCTCTTGTGAAAAGCGACCACCCGCGGCGTGTCATACCAGTGACTCTTTGTGCGTATGCTAGTGGTTGGTTGGTTTTATCAGCGCTAGGATCCTCCCGAACTACGCAGAAAGGTATGCATGTCCAAAGTATGAATTGTGGACTGACAACCGAACTCAAACACAGGGAGATTGGTCGGTGTTTCCCCCTCGCGTTGCCGGCCCACCCATAGATGCGCTCCTTCGCTCGACGGAGATTAACCACTTACTCCCGTTGAAGCAAAGCAAGATGCGTCCGGATCAACGCGCTCCGGACGTCCTGACAATTAGTCATTTTCCTCAGCTGCCTTGGAGTATCGATTATGATACCCGTGCGCGGATACTATGGCCACGTATCCTTGAAAGGCGATGATGTGTGCCTGCTGCGTGTCGGTGCCGAAGCGCACGGGAGTGGGGATATCCGAAGTCCGGGAGGGATTGGCCGTAAACAACGCCGAACCTTTGGGTGACCAGCAAGGACAGGTCAACTTCAAACTGCTTCACAAATGAGGATCTCGAGGAGTTCTAGTATTTCAGAGAGACTGGGAGAGAAGGGAGATTTGGTGGCTAGCTTGAGATCACGATATTATATATATCTCCGAGATTCCAAGTATCGCTGCAACCATTGATTACAACCTCGGCTATAGTAGAAGAGAGGCGCCATATTGGCGTTTCAAAGGGATGTGATGATGCAATATTCGCATATCGGCTGCGTTCAGGTTGGCTTACTTGCATGCCGTCTTGACGTTTGCAGCCATTTACCATATGCCATGCCACTTTCACATGTCAAATAGGAGGGGGGTTAACGTCACCATACGGGCCGCATTAAACCATCGTATCGCTAGGCTTGGCCTCTGGCGCGCCGCGAAGCCCAGGGCCTTTTCCATGCGACATTCCGGGGTGTGGTCGTCCGAAGTGGTGGCAGGCAGACAAAAACATCCTGCAGACTGTGTATCGAGGGTACTACTCCCCTTTTTCGGAATTCATGACACCTATTCGTACAGCCCACGAATCGAGTCGAGTAGGGAAAGGTGTCTGAAGACCTGTGTAGAAACTCTTACATATGATGCGTCGAATAAGAATAGAGTCGGGCTTGTGCTTACGCTTAAGCGTAGGTATATGAGTAGCTCCGGTTCATATATACCTAGGTGTGTAAGTAGGCCAAGGATGTCCACAGTGGTTGTGTTCTGGCAAAAATAGTTTAGCAACCTTCATATCGGATAACCGAAATAGGCGAACCGGATAATAAAGATCTCGCTGATGATAATATCCGATCCATTAATAAGTGACAATGAAGGTTATAGGTTTTCGGACTTTATCCAAAGGGGGAAATACCGTTCGGAATATAAATGGCACCGACCAGGATGTCATATGCCTAGGTGGTCAGAGATTGCTTAACCATTATCGTGAGAGCCTGCCAGGTACGCCACAGTTACATACTGGCTTGCATTTCCTTTCTACTTTAACTAGACCATATCTCAGTCCGTCTAGCATGGCCACAAGGGGAACTCTGGATGCGATCGGTGCACGGTATACATAATGACCTCTCTAGAGCAATTGCAAGAGGAGTAGAGCTATCCCCAACCAGAGACGATGATGGTCTCGTCACCTGGTCATGACGGGCTCGCCAGCTCCGGAGCGATTCGAGCCGTACCCATATTTACCGTTGTTGACTACTTAGGCATCTCGTTCAGCACAGGGTCGTAATGTTCGTGGTGTGGACTTGTGGGCTCTGCATTCTGTGGCACGGGGCAGCAGACGGATGAAACTGCCTACTTCGTGGAACTTATCGAAACACACGAAGTGGTCTTTCCCACCTACGCCAAATCAGATGCAAATTAACGGGATGCAAGGCAATAGGGTAGTCTATGTCGTCCCCAATGCCCGCTCACCAATCATACCCTACGTGATCCTCAGCGGCGGCAGAAGGGCCGAAGTCCCAGCATTATCAGCCTCGGTATCAATTCTATGTTCGCTCCAACGCCTTGCCTCCTCATATGTAACAGCCCCTATGCCTAAAAGCCCCGACCCGGTCCCGTGGTTTGACTATTTGCTGTTATTTCCCATAATAATGCGCCATTTCCAGTCCGGCTTTCCGGAAGCCGCACTTGATATAAAAGCCTTCGTTCGCTTCGCTGCAGTCGAGGATCGTCTTGTAGCAGCCGACCTTCTCGGCGATGTGGTCGAGGGCCTGGATGAGGCGCAGGCCGAGCTTCTTGCCCTGCTGGTCCTTGGCGACCGCGATGTCCTCGATGTGGCCTACCAGGCCTAGGCTGTGGATACTGTAGCGAGGAAGGCGTAGGTCAGCAAAAGGCGCGCATAGGCTGTTAAGGTTGCGCCCTGCATTATCCTCCCACCCCTGCACCCTCCGGGACCCAACCGGATCCTTTGGGTCCCTTCCCATGCATGATGATGCCAACCACGACCTCGTCTCCCCACGGGATGGAAAGTCTTACAATTTCCTCTCTACGAGTAGCGCGCCCGTGCCGACAATGACGGGCTTCTCTCTGTTTCCGTCCTCGATGACCAAGACGTAATAACTCTCTTGGGTCTGCATCCACCTGTAGTGTTCCTCGAAGGCCTCTCTGCTGATTTCACCGACAGTCGTCAGCACCCGCAGGCAGTCGAGGAAGCCAGCATCGTAGTCGGACTTTCGGAGGGCGCGGGCTGTGTAGCCTTCAGGCAGAGCGGCCGCGACGGTCGGAGAGATGAGGTCGGACGAGAACAGGCCTTGTTCAGACATTTGTGGGTATGTGTTTCTCCGTGAGCTTTAGGTATGTCTGCTTCGGGTTCGGTAAAGGCAGATAATCGCAGACACTTGATGGGGCTGTTACTCTGGAAAACGAGCGTGGTAGGACGGTGCGACTTCACAAAACGAATGGGAGTGGAAATGGGAGAGTGATCATAACATTTAACGACAGAAAGCTGGATCAATGAGGGGTTTGACGAGAAAGAAGGAAAAAGCGACGGCGTCTCAGGTCGTCTTTTGTTCCTTGGTTTTATGCCGATTGAGGGCACTCGATTCAGGCGTCTCCGACCAGCCTCTAGATCCTTTTTTACCCCTGAACGGTTTTGGCTGATTGGGCTGGCGCAGCCTCGTAAATGTCCATGTACCCGCCGCTATGTAGGTAGCCATTGGGGCGCTAGCCGTAGGCGGAAGATATCGAGTCGCTAAGAATAGTAGTCTAGTAGCGGTGCAGCACAAGCACAGCACAGCAGTTGGATCCTTGATCCCTTCTTTATTTCCATTCTTCGTGTTCAGGTGGCTGTTTTGCGGCTGAGGCAGGCAAAAATAAATCCTTGCTTGATTACGTGATGGAGGTCCAAGAGATGATCTCGATGTTCCTGCATCTTATTGTCGTCACACAAATAACAAGGTCCATGTCCATTGAAACATTTACGTAAGAAGTTTTAAGTTTATGTAGGGACTTGATGGATGCTCTTCCCAAGCAAGGGACTTCATTCAACGCGTTGAAAATGGCGGGTAAATGCGAAAGGCACACGAAATGCCAAGCACTTACCTGTTCGCAATTGGCCGGCCGCGCTTGGAGAACCGGCAATTACCTAAGATCTTCGCCGACATTCGTCTCCGGGGCTTCAATGCTGTACGTGCTAACTTATGTATGTGTTGGAAGCTCTAAAAGCCCCATGAGTTATTACCCCACGTTGTTATCACATGCAATTAGGTATCGGTAGGTTGTAACACGTCTTGCTCGACAAAGTTGACACATAAAAAGCATACCTAAGGGAATTCATGTGACATGGTCAAGTCACCCCCAAGAACTTGTCCGTATGACGTATATGGAACTGTTTTCTACTGAAGTAAGACCAAAGAATGAGAAGCGCTGCCGATCGTGTGGTAGCTACCGACGTGTCGGTTAATGGGCCTTTAAGCTTTAAGGCTTGTATTTAGCTACCTAGCAATAACACCCGGAGCTATGGACACTGAATAGAAGCGATAAAGAAACCGGCCCCATAGCTCTCCCCCTATCTTCTTTCAAACGAAATCGCCACCTGCTTGTTCATACTTCCTACTATTAACTTCATAGCTTTCTCTTCTGTACTACCGTTCTTTACCCAACCAAAACATTGATTGCGTTTATATAATATGAAGTTCCGGTAACACTGCCGGATGCCGTTCCGAGTCTCTCTCGAGTCCGGCTCACACTCAGCGCCTCGGAGATTATGGATCACCCCCTTGCTCTTGCTGGTCCTATCGGACATACACAAGATGAAGAAGCTATTGCGCCGGCGCATTCTCAGCCTTCCCCAGGGAGGACACTACTGCCGACCCCGGTAGCGAACGCCGTTAGTCTAGCCACTCGCTCCACCTCTTTCGCCCTCCAGGTCGGCACTGCCATCGGCGGTTATGGCCTGAGCGCCGCAAAGTTTACGACTCTCTCCAGTCTCGAACTCAGCCGAGGTATACTCGAGGGCATACTGCACAGGGCAGGGAAAGATGTCGTTTCTCGCTCCCGGTCCGACCTGGGCAGGGCCGACGCTGAGACGATTCTGGAACGGAGCTTTGAGAGTCTCCATCAGAGTCTTAATCGAATCGTATTCTGGACTACCACTGGCTTCTACTTCACTGGAACCGCTGTGTCTACCGCGTCTGAAGTATCGCAGCTCTTCCTATCCTTTCTCGATCAATTCTTCGGGTCAACGGATTCTTCGAGGGCCATTGCCAGTATCATCACCCTCGTTCGTAGGGAGTTCCAAAATCCCGCCACCGGTGTACAAGGTGAAAAGGTCGGCGTCATCGATCTAATTCTTGGCCTGTGTGGTCTCGCATACCTGCAGAGCCAATGTCGGAATATGATCGAGGAGGAATCTCGTAGACTCCGCCACGAAGAGGTGATCTGGGACGTAGTCGTCCTCGATGATGATGATGACCCTGTTGGCATGCATGAAGATAGCCTGTACGGAGTTCATAAAGGGGATTATACTCGCGCTGGAAATGCACTTGACGGTAATGATGATCTGATCGGGGCAATTGAAAGGCATGGTGCGGCACAGAATTACAGCAGTGATGTTGATGACGAGCTTCTAGAACGCCATATTATGAGTTCTCTTCCCGCGGAAGCAAAAGTGTCTATCACGACTTCAACAACCGTCACGAAGACTATCACAGTGGAGGTCGAAAGCGCGTCGTCTCTGCGCCTGGTGGCTCCTCCTGGTGTCGATCTGGTCGAAAGTGAAGTCAGTGATCCTTCCAGTTCTACGCCTGGAATACGTGAGAAGGCTCCTATTCATAAAGTTGTCTATCGACTCAGTCGGAATAGGGTACGACGGATAGATGCGAACGGCACGGAAGAGGATCAGCCAACAATCGAATTGATCGAGGTTCAAGATAACGAAATTTCCAACTCCCTGGATGCTGAACAGGAGAAGATCGATGATCAACCTCCGGCAGTTCCCTCCAAGGACTATAGTTCTCAGACGGGCTCATTAGGATACACTACGCAGACGTCAACAAAGGGAAGTCTGTCTAATCAACAAGGGCCGATGTCTTCGGCTGACGCCGGAACTTCCTCCAACGCGGCCTCCTCCAAAGATCACATATCTAATCCGCCTGCGGCACAGGACGTCGAAAACGCTGCCAACCAAAAAAAGATTCGACGCCCGCTAGACGAGAGCCGGCCCAGCCTTCAGCATCCGTCTTCTAGCTCGCGAGCTGGGCACAGACACCGATCTAGGAGGGCAAAGCTGCTTGAGAGCTCGGCTTCGAAGACTGGTGAAAAGAAAGGCGGGTTTCGAAGCGTCCTTAAAAAGGGGACTGTATCAAATCTTCTAAACAGAGACTCGAACTCGGATAGCCCAACTCTTTGTAATAAGCAGAAGGCAACAACCAAACCTGCTTGGGGCGGTAACAGATCGTCCCAGAGCACATCAACGGCTACGCAAGGCAGAGGTTCACCCGCAGATCGCAAATCAAATTTCCTCCAGCCGGGGAAACCACCACAACCACCCCAACGGGGCAACCCCAATTACTTCTCATCCAAAGACCTAGGCGATCTTAACAACAGCCCAGAGCTGTATAAGGATCACTCGCGGACAGGATCTGTAGATACTTCATATCGCCGTCGTAATTCGGTGGTGTCACTTACTGACGCCTTTTCTGTTGCATCTTATGGCAGCAGGTCACCTTCTCCGACCTACTACAGGGCAGAGATCCAATCACATACCAGTGCATCTAACCTCAGAGGTAGCAACCCTCATGCAGACCCAATGACACCTCCAAGAGGCCATAAGAAGGCCAGGTCTCATCTATACTCACCGAGTATCTATACATTGAAGACATCCGACTCTCGGACTTCGTTAGTGCTGTCGTCATTCAATCCCAGGAGCGCCTACAGCGGATCCGAAGCTGTCGACACCCTTCGACGAACGGGGTCAGTAGATGGCTTGTTCCCTGACTTCCACCTGCTCAGGAATATCACTAGGTATAGTCGATACGCGTCCGCCGCATATGGCTGGAACTTCCTGAGGTTCATGGGGATAAGAAAGGAGATGCCGGTGCTGAAGCCGTGGGACGAAACGCACCGAGAAATTCGTTCTTTTGCACACCACACCGAGCTACCGCAGCACAGCATTTTGCTTTCCTCTTTCGTGGATCCCCAAGGCGGATCGGATTCGACCGGGTCCACCGGCACGGGAGTACCACTCGTTCATACTATCGCTCTCGACGAAGAATCGAAAGCCGTCGTGCTCGCCTGCCGTGGCACCCTGGGATTCGAAGACGTCCTGGTAGATATGATGTGCGACTACGACGACCTAGTCTGGCGGGGAAAGCCATACAAGGTGCACAAGGGAATTCATGCGTCCGCGCGGCGTCTCCTGTATGGAGGCGACGGCCGGGTCCTGGCCACGCTCAAAGAGGCTCTGGAAGAATTCCCGGATTACGGGCTAGTCCTCTGCGGACACTCCCTCGGCGGTGCCGTGACGGCACTGCTGGGCGCCATGCTCGCAGAACCCGCCTCCACGGGGACCGCGTTCGTGACGTCGGGCCAGCATCAGCACCATGGCAGGCTACTCACAGGGCGGGAGGGACAGGGGGGCAGCAGCAGCAGCAGCACCGCCCATGTCTGCCTGCCTGCCGGGCGGCCGATCCACGTCTACGCGTACGGCCCGCCCGCTACGATGTCCCCGGCCCTGCAGAAAGCGACGCGCGGCCTCATTACCAGCACCGTGCACGGCAACGACCTCGTGCCCTACCTCTCGCTCGGCGTCCTGCACGACTTCCAGGCCCTCGCGCTCGCATTCAAGTCCGACAACAGCGCCGCCAAGGCCGAGGTGCGGAGGCGCATCTGGGAGGGCATGCAGTCGGGGCTCGCGGACCGGTTCTGGTCTACCACTAATGCCCAAAACCGCAGCAGGACTCGCACCGCTGAGCCCTCTTCGTCGTCTTCTTCTTACGCCGGCGCTGGTCTGCGGCGCGAGGAGGACGGCGAGCAGGGCAAGGGACACGGGGACGAGGAGGAAGAAGAAGAAGAAGGGGGAAACGAAGACCAGGACGAGGAGTCGCTCTGGGCCTACGCCGCCCTCAAGACGCTCCGCGCCACAATGATGAGCTGCAAACTCCTCCCGCCGGGCGAGGTGTTCGCGGTAGAGAGCGCGCCGACGCTGAGGCGAGATGCGTTCCTCGGCGGTCTAGCGCGGCCCGAGCCCGGGACTAGCGGTGGCGAACAGCAACAGCAGCAGCACCACTTCGGGCGACCGGCCACGCGCGTCGTGCTCAAGTACGTCAGGGACGTCGAAGCCCGGTTCCGGGAGGTGCGGTTCGGCGCCAGCATGCTCATGGATCACAGCCCTGGCCGCTACGAGGACGCGCTGCGGAGGTTGTCGAGGGGTGTTGGGAATTCCTCCTGAGGGGGGATTGGGCCGACCATGCGTCTGCAGGATGGGACTATCCGGTTGTGCAAATGTCTATTTAGATTCGAATACTGGCGTTCCGAGTATATCCTGACTTGTACTTCATACCGTCGAGTGAAACGCAACGCTGGGTTAGAGCCCTTCTTGAGAGAAACATTGGGATTATATATAAATGACATATGCGAAGATATACTGGGCTACTGCTCTAAGCCACCGGATTCGCCGAATCTATACCATCTTCCTTCCCTGTCCTTGCTATATATACTGGCAGCCTTTCTATAGACTGTCTTGATAACATCTTATGTCTGAGGTGGAACAACCATTGGTGACCCCACCCATGTCGGTTGGCCAAAGCCCTTTGCCAGGAGGATAATTATTCTTTGTAACGACACCCGCTGTCGCATGTGATCGAAATGTCATGGGGCATGGGGAAGGTAGATAGAACTGCGTATTCTCACAGGGGGTTTCTGTTCCTGGCCTATCGGCAGTCGGTAAACCTCTTCAATTCCAGACCTGTTACCAACACTCTCCCTTTGCAGAAAGCGTGTAATCGCCGGGCCCCAATCACCCAATCCGTGCGTCGCCCACGCGGGACAAGCTTTTTTAAACTGGGGCGGCCCTCACAACGTGGCGTGACTTGACCATGTGTCATGCCACTTTGAGCGCCCGATACGGAGCCCAGAACGTCCAGTTTAGCCTCACCCGGCCCGTGAGAGAAGAAATATGCTCGCTCCCACGGGAGAACAGGCAACGCAGGTAGATTGCTCTACTGCGCAGTACAAGTCCGGCCTCGTGAGAGACAACGGTCCGAGGTCTCTTGCTTGTAACTCTCGCTGGCCAGGTCCGGGTCAGCAGTAGCTGGGGTGGGATTGAAATTCCCGCGAACACGGTGGAAGCTGATCCAAGGGATTGCCCTGGCCGCTTATCCCCTTGAAGGCCATAAGGCGTTAGCGCTTACAATTTTTTGATGGTGTGTGATACTCTTTTTTTATTCGCTCACATTGACCCAATTAACTTTTTCAAGAAAGGCTATTTTTAGTTACATTTACTTTACATTATAATATATATACTAATATCGATCATTATTACAAATTATTATATTACATTTAGTACAACGAAATTTTATTTATCGAGCTTACTATTAATTAATAATATTATTATTTATAACTTAAAGTTCTATTTACCAAATATCGTAATAAAAATACTTTAAATAAATCTGCTACGTTAAAACGAATTTTTCAAAGATTTTTCAATATTAATTAATGGGTTTTTTTATATTACTAGTATAAAAAAGTTAATTAAAGCTTTTTACTGCTCGTCAAAAAATAATTCGAAATATTAAATACTTTTAATAATTAGTTTTTTGCGGAAAATAATTACGTTTTAATATAATTTTTATATAGGTTTACTTTATTTTTATAAAAAACAGTTATTAACAATAATAAAAGGCAGAAAATTGTGTATAAAAACCTAAGTAATATTACGCTGAAATTTATAATTTTATTTATATTTAGATTTCCGTTAATTACTGAAATTAATGCTGTTTATATTAAAGTTATATTTATGAATAATTCGAAATATTATACTTATTTTTTTCTTTTTAATTTTTAAAGAATTTACTGACGAGGTTTTGATATTTGATTTTTTTTCGGTTTTTTTCAAATTAACAAAATCTGTTTTTTCGTTATTTACCTAATACTAAAAAATAAAACGATAAATTATTAGCCTAACATACTATATAAGCTCGCAACTTAAACAAATTTACGACTCGTTTTTAATACGTTTTAATAATAAATTAAAATTAATTAATTAGAATATATCAAATTAATTCAAATTAATCGGATTCTTTATCGTTAATCGCCTTTATATTCTTTTCGCAAATACCTGCAGTATGTTCAGGCTTGTCGCAAACGCTATATTTTCGTTTTTTCGCCTAAACTCTTTTATAACAATTATCTTTAGCCGTTACTAACTGCGATTATTTATTATTACCTCCTTTCGTAGTTATAAAAGCTTATATCTCCTTTACAATAAGTATTTCTTTTTTTCGAAAACATATATTTTTAGTTTTTCAGCGTTTATTAAGTAGGTAATTCGTTTCGCAAAAGTAATTTTTTTGAAACAAGCGATTTTATATAAAGTATTAAATTTTCTTTTATTAAAATATTAATCGATTTAATTATCTGTATTAACGAATTATCTTAGTAATTTCTAATTCTTTTTTATAAATAACGTTTTCGTCGATTTGTTTTAGTAATATTTTTAAGAATTTTTGTAAATAAAGAAATAACGGAATTAATAAAGATAAACGGCGAAACGATCGATATAAGTATAATTAAAACTTTTAGCTAAAAAAGAACGCGATTAGGATCGAATAAAACAAATTCCGCTTTTACGAATCTAGATTTAATATTATCGATTATTATAATAACTTTAAACGCGTTATAAAAATCGATAATAAAATTCTTCTTAGCAATATAAATAACGCACTACCGTATAAAATATTGATATATAACGAATAAACGCGTTTTAATATAAAAAAATTAGAAAACGTCGAAAGAATAAAGTTAATAAAAGAAATAGATAAATATATAAAGTATAATAATTCCGTTATTCGCGCAGTAATTTTCAAATTTAATCGAATAATAATTTTCGTAACTATTGAAAATAAAAAAACGTTTTAAATTTTTAGTGCGCGTTTTAATATACTTATCGAAATATTTAATCCATTTTAAATCTAATTTAATTATTATTTAGCCGTTTTCGTTTATAATAAACCTTTAATAGAATAAAAATAAGTCATTAGTAAACTAGCGAAAAAAGTAATTTTTTTAACAAAAATAATAAATAAGGATAAAATCTAATCTTAAAAGTTAATAACTTATATTATTGTAAACTATTTCCTATTTTTTATTAGGTTTATCGAAATCTTTTATATTTTTTAACATTAATAATAATTATATTTACTATTATGAAAAACTTTATTAAGAAATTTATTTCGTTAAAGTTATAAATATTTTCTATTATAATACCGCATTTTATAATTATAATTCGGATAAATTTAAATTATTTTCGAAATTTTTTTAAATCCTTATGTAAAACTTTTTAATAATTTATCTTTCGATTTAAATGTATTTCGAATTTTTTTTTACTATTTAACAAAATTGGATATTTAATTAACCTTAATACGTTTCGTAACGCGTTACGTAAATAACAAATTCGCTATATTTTTAACGTATTAACGCTAAACAGGAAACGTTCGTATATCTAGGTTAAGGATTCATTCAACGATCGATTTTTTTTTCGATCGGCGTTAATTTTCGCAAATTAAAAATAATATCGGTTCGGGCGCGTTTATTGTAATATCAAGCTTTTAAAATCGCTTTAGCGATATTATATCTCGTATTAAACTTTTTATAATTAAGTTTCAAAGTACGTTTTTTTGCTTAAATAACTAAATTTATTTTTATTTTTTAGTAATAAATTTTATACTATTAATATTAAATAATATATATTTAAAGTTAATAATCGAAATATCAAAAAAATAAATTGCAAACTTATTTAAATCGCTAACTTATATAATACGTTCAACGATTTAATTTATTTTATTATTAGGCGTTAAAAATTCTCTAATTCAATTAAAAAATAAGAAAATATCTTTAATATTTTATAAATTGATAAGTTATTTCGTTATTCTATAATTCTTTCGGGCGGTACTTGGTATTATTAAACATTTTTACGTAATTATAAAAATAAATATAGTGAAAAAAAGTTATCGAAAAATATATATAAAAAGTTATAGGTATTTCTGAGTATATCGACGAGAAAAACAATTAATTGTTAAATTAGATTCAGAAAATCGTCGTTTTTCTTGTTATTTTTTTCGCCCGTAAAACGTTAATAAAATTTCTGTTTTTACTTAGATAATAACCTGTCCGTATTAAAAATAACTCGTAAAAAGCTAAGATCTAGATCTCAAAACCGGTATTATCAACTTTATTCGAAATAATAATATTAAAAAACGATTTTTTATATTCCTTTATAATATACTTATTTACGTTAATATTATTTTTAAAAATATACAATTCGAAAATTATTCTTTATATTTATTTAACTTGTTTATTATAATATTTAAAAAATAATCTATATTAATATTCGTAAGTCCAAATTCGAAATTTTCGATATAAAACTTATTATAGATTTCGAAAAAAAGTTAATAATTAAATAATACGAGATGTAATCCGAGCCTATGTAATACGCGTCGATTAACGTTTTTTTTATAATTATAAATATAAATTAAAGTTAAATATATATATATATATATATATATAATTTTTCGATATATATATCGTAATATTAATAATTTTAAACGTATAATGTTTTTTCCCTTTATTCAAGTTCAAAAGTATTTATTTATTATATTTATTTTTTAATTATTTTTTAGAAATAATAAAAATAACTTTAATAAAATAAATAATTACGGTCTTATTTAATTTTTGCATTTATTCAAAATTAATAATTTAAAATAAGTTCTAATTAATAGATTAGGCCGTACGTTAAGACGGAAAATAACTTTATCTATAAGGTTTTTTTTATACGCGTCAAGATTTAACTATATTACAGAGATTTGTGATTTTATTTTAACATTTGCAGCTTTCTATTTTCGTCCTATTTTACGTTAATTTTGTACTAAAAAATAATAGAAAACAAGGTATTAAGCGGAAGGAAAAACAGAAATATCGTTGACGTTAATACTTAAAATACCTTCGCATTCGCGTTTCTGTGCTGTAGCGCAATTTAGTGGGGCTTTAGTGGGCGTTTTTCGGGGCTACAGTAGGCTCAGTTTCCGTTTTAGGCCTAGAACCTTCTGAAAAATTGTTAGCCGAGACGTCTTGTGGCCTTCAAGGGGATACGTGCTGGGGCAAAAAACTTACATAACGGTGATTGATACCTTTCTTATTGCCTACTAGTCTACTGTTCCCTTTTGTTGTTTTTGTGTGTGTATGTGTGTGATATTTGTTTCTCTCTCTGTTTCAATATTT
Source organism: Monosporascus cannonballus (assembly GCA_004154925.1). NCBI lineage: Eukaryota > Fungi > Ascomycota > Sordariomycetes > Xylariales > Monosporascus > Monosporascus cannonballus. The sequence goes on from QJNS01000107.1 coordinate 148,671, forward strand.
TCTTCGTCTCTTCTCTTTTCCTCTAGAGCTCCCTTTCACTTCGATTCCGAGACGCCTAAAATCTGGAAATTAGCCTCATAGAAAAAGTTCCCGTCCATTTCTCTAGTCCAGGCGCCTCAAGCCGCTCTACGCTCTTTTGGTCGTGTGACCTCTCTGGCTCCAGGCTCTGACGTATGCATATCCTAGTCACTCAGTCCGTCTGCCTTCCTTTCCTGTTCTAACGGTCGACGCAGGATAGAAGAACAACAAGAAGAAACTCTATCACTCACTAAAGCATCGAGATCTACGAAGCCTTGCCTCGTTACTACCGACGAACACATACCAATACGCCTACGACGACGCGCATACACACACATATATAAACACGCACAAGATGATCGTAACGCGGCTTATCTCGCTGACGAACTTCGCCGTCGCCTCCTCGGCGCTGGGCTTCCAGGTCTTCGTTCTGTACCCGTGGCACAACCAGCTGGACGCGTCTTTCGAGGAGCTCAAGAAGGAGCACATCCGGGTCTTGGCCGCCCTCAAGGAGGTCGCCGAGAGGGTCGACCCAGAATCGCGCAAGGGCATGACCGACTCCATCCTCGGCCGCCTAGGGCTGACGGCCTTCGGCAATAACGCCGGTAAGCGGTGAGACATTCTCTATAGGAGAAAGGGGGAAGAGGCCGCGAAGGTCAGACGAGGTGGAGACGTACGCGAGCAGGGCCGGGTAGGGCGGATGACAGAAGAGCAATAGACCATATGATATCCTGTTTAGACTTCTAATTAGACTCAATATAGATCGTGTACTCATTCGGTCGCAATCGGTCATCCCCTTTGCGTTTCACTTTCCGCGTCCCGTCAACTGTTTTCGCCCAAAGTAGGATGAGCCGGTATAGAGTCCATCACGGAACCCGCTGTGGCCTCTTGCGTACCGAAATCGTGAAAAGATGATCCCATCGGAATAGCAAGACATGGATCTCTCCGTCTAGGCCCTCTGCTATTCTTTACCTCTGCCGTTCGGAACAATGAAAATCGCAAGGAGCTACCGTGGTTTCCACTCTGCAGCAACAACAACCGAGACTGACGTTTTCGATCTTTTGGGCGGTGGAAAGGGGTGAACTGTGGCAACCAGCCACGGCCCATCCATGCCGTCATGCGGGGGATCGCCGTCCGCGCTGGCGCTACGACCGTTATGGTGGGGCGCGGCCCGATCGGTGTGGATACTTCCACCGGTACACATCTGTATTAGTGGGCGTGACGCTCTTAGGGAACACCAGCTAAGTAGCTTGCCCGACAGCTTAAATACTGGGAGTCATGGCAACATATATTTTATCCGACTTCGCCAGTGCTGTTGAGTTCGCAATCTTTCGCTCTGCCCCGTTTACATAAGGCCACGCACGGGATCGGCTCGGAGGAGCTACCCGAGCTATTTGCAGCCCGGTGTCGGTGCACCAGCGGCTACATCGTCTGAGCTAAGCGCAGATATGTTGTTATAGAGGGGGCGTCTGTCTGATCTTCGATACTAAGGCAATGGGTAGTGTATATGACGATGAGCGACCCAATTTCGCCATCCTTCTGGATATCGATGGGAATGCACGAAATGTTGAAACTACGCAAAACCGAACCCTTGCCTCATAATCCGGCGCCGAGTTATCACTTTTTATATACAACTATTTGCCCCTTATGCAAATATGCCATTTGTGCAAACCATACGACGCAGAAAACTCCCAGGCGTCAGGTTTATTTTGGTTTTTCAGTGACGATCTTTCCGTCTTTATCGTAGAAGATCTCCTTCACTTTCACACTCCGCAGATGGTCCACACCCTTGCTCAGCTCGCAGTCGTGGTGGAACAGCCACCACCGCCCCTGAAACTCCACGATCGAGTGGTGCGTCGTCCATCCCAGCACGGGCTCCAGTATCCTCCCGCCGTACGTGAACGGGCCCAGGGGGCTCTTTGACGTCGCGTAGACTAGGTAGTGCGTGTCGCCCGTCGAGTAGCTGAAGTAGTACGTGTCCCCGCGCTTGTGCATCCACGCCGCCTCGAAGAACCGCCTGTCGTGGTCGTCGGCGCGGATCGGCTCTCCAGTCTCTGGCGCCAAGATGACGAGGTCCCGCGGCACCTCCGCGAACTTCCGCATGTCGGCGCTCAACCGCGCCACTTTGGGAAACAGCGCGAATTTGTCGGCGCCTGCGGGTTCCTTGGGGCCGAGCCAGCTCGCGTCGAACTTGTCGTTCCCGCCCTGGTAGCACTGCAGCTGGCCTCCCCAGAGACCCCCGAAGTACAGGTACCCCTCGCCGTCGTCGTCGTCGACGAAGGAGGCCGGGTCGATGCTGAAGCTGCCGGGGATGGGTTCCGGGTCGGGGACGAAGGGACCCTCGGGCTTGTCGCCGACCGCGACGCCGATCCGGAACACGCCCTCCTTGTCCCGCGCCGGGAAGTACAGGTAGTACTTGCCGTCCTTGGTGGCGGCGTCGGGGGCCCACAGCTGCTTCGACACCCAGGGCACGTCCTCGGCGCGCAGCACCACGCCGTGGTCCGTCACGTCGTACGGCTCGTCCAACGACGACGTGCTGAACACGTGGTAGTCGGCCATGTCGTACTGGTCGCCGTTGTCGTTGAACTTGATGTCCGTCTCCCGGTCGTGCGACGGGTAGATATATACCCGCCCGTTGAACACGTGCGCCGACGGGTCCGCCGTGTAAATGTGCGTAATGAGCGGCGGCGACATCTTGGCTTCTTGACTAACTGGTCGACTGCCTGTACGCCTGGTTGTTCGAGGAGGTAACGACTTATCGTTTGCAATGGGGGCAATGGCGATAGACACCGGCTATAGTCGGAGTTCCTTAGTCTTGTGGGGTTGTCCCTTGGCGATGTCGAATCTACCTACCTTTTCAGCAGCCCTTCCTCAGTTGCGATGCGTGATGAATCAAGTTTGGGCTGTATGACTTCAACTACGAAACGATGGAGTCGAGCCTTGCAGTACTCGTCATCAACAGCCTCGGGCAGAGCAGTCGTCACCCTCTTTATATCGCGTTGTACCCGGCTGCTGCGATGTGCGGGATTCCATCCCGCCGCCGAGAGCATGATGCACTTGTTCTATTTATCCCTATTTAACCGCCTGCTTTACCCCGCTAACATCACATCGGGGTTGGCTCGTTAGAGCTGGCTCGACTGCGGATACTTAGCGATCGTTAACTATGCGTGCCATGCTGCATGGACGATACATACCTACTGCATATTACACCGGCTACTTGGGACGCATTGTATAGATCTTGCAAGTTAACGCATGTAGGTTCCTTTGAAGCGGGGATGTATAAGTTATGTAAACATACCTGGTCAGCAGCCTGATGGGGCCATTTTCAAGCTAGAACTAGCTTGCTTTCCGTAGGATTGTAGCACTATTGAGCTACTGGCCTAGCCTGGTGGCGAGTGCTTTATCATATATCTAATAAACATCTTGACGCGGTATGGGAAGCTTCACCTTCGAAGACAGGCTTAGATGGGTTGCTCGGGTGCGACTCTCACCTTCGGTGGCCAACTGATTTCTAGACACATATGACACTATACCAGCGAGGTCTTCAGGTCAAGCTGGTGACGGGGGCAATGCCGCATTGCGCTTGGGTATGAGAATTTATGGTTATCGGGATAGGATACCCTATTACTCCTTAAAAGAATATGACTACCATGTTTGTTGCCCCTCTGAACAAAATTTCGATGTGTTAATTAATGTAACTCTTCCAACTGATGATTCCATTGCTCGGTCGATTTGTAGATGCGCTCCCAGTCAACAGCTCATACCTGGAATACAGTTGTTCCACACGTTCGGCAGACTGGGCAGTCCGGGCCGGGACCACGAGGCCCTCCGTTTCCACCGCAGAGTGAGTCTACTGCAATCGTAGGCCAAGCCCCTCCCATTCCTCCCCGACCTCCTGTGTTTGGGTACCAGCTTGTTCGAAGGACAGATGTTCTGAGCCAGCAGCATTAGAGGCACCACGAACTTCGAGTCCACAAGAGACGAAAAAGAAGCCTTTAAGGGGCTCAGACCCTCAAGTAGTCTCCGAATGCATCGAAACTCCCAGTATCTTCAAGACGACCTGGTATATCCATCCTGGGGGATCGAACTACTATATCAGCTCAAGTTGCTACAAGAAGTATGTTCGTAATCCTCGATATCAGAGCGGAATTCAAAGGTGCGGTATTAGAAGGTGGTCGTCCCCGGGCTTACCGCTTTGGCAAACCGCGAATGAAGGACGATCTCTTCGAGTTCGCCCTCGACACGGGGACACTCGACGCAGTGATCAGGTTCATGCTACTGCGCTCTTTGTTCCCGGACTGCACGGGGCGGAACGGAGTGAAAGGCACCGCCGGCATAAGATGGTGCCGGCCAAAGCATAGCGCTATCCCACCCATGGCCGTTTGCTAGACGTGTCATGAAGACCACATCCTTGCGCATCTCGACTTTGCCGCGGACTTTGAGGTAACACATACGCAACCTGTAGAAGAGGCATGGTCTTTCAATCTGGCAGTCCCTTATATCCGCAGGGACTACAGCGTGAGAGCTGACGAGGACGACTGGGCTTTCTTCGTCCGAGAGGTGTCTACCCGCGTATCCTTGCCCGCGTGCTTCCAGGAGAAGACGGTATATCCGGATGGCAAAAAGTGGTTTAACCCTTATCAACGGCCCTCAGGACTTCCTCGTCTGCTCCCCCCCTTTTTTGCGATTACGTTATCCACACCAGCCAGGAGAGCAGATGGCGTGGTGCCGGTGACAGCCTGGCCAAGGTTTTCGGCGTCTCGGCCCGGTGCTGCTTCGGCCAAACTAACACGTCGACGCTGGCCGCCCGCTGCTGGAGATGGCCGACTCCGACCTGTTCTGGGGGGGCATCGAGACAAGTCTGTCGCGAATCCACCTGCGACGTGAGGGGGATATACTACATTCCAACCTGGGCGGCGCGTGCTACGCGACCTTGGTCATGCCACATGGGGTAGCGTGCCTGTTCACGCCTAAGAAGGACGCCCCCCAGGAGCCACCTAGATCTGAAGTTTCGACCCGGCGATCCCGCGGTACAGCATGCACATGCTCAACCTCCTGAGGAAGATCTACACCAAGGACCCGGGGCTCCTGGAGCGCTACGCCAACAAGTACGCCTACATACTGCCCTGCCGCCGCGCCATGCACCTCGACGATGCGCCCTGGTTCGGCTGGGAGCAGTGCACCATCCGCCCGGCGTACCACCACGGGCGCGGCAGCTGGCCGACGACCAGCAGATTAAGATCCTGCAGCGGGTCACCCTGAATAACAGCAGCGCCGCCTTCACATTCATGGGAAACCAGCTCGCGGGTGCCGTCGGACCCTCCTTGCCCGCATACCGCTAGGACGTACCCGGCGTCGGCTACGGGTTCTGCAACCAGGTCGATGCCGCGTACGCCCAGCACGGGGCGTAGGCCACGGCGGTCGGGGCCAGGGTGGGCGATGCTGTGTGGCTCGAGATCGTGACGCTGGAGGGCAGATGGAGGGCGATCGAATAAGGGCCGGTGGGAGACGTTGTAGGGGGTTGCAGACGAGGACTTATGGCCTTTGTTTACATCCCGCTGGTGTCGGTCAAATGGTTGAGCTACCTATGGGAGCTTACCTAGGCACGTAGGCATCACTCCATGGATGCTCACATCCATTTCTAAATAAATGCATCTGATCGAAGGCATTTATAATCCGTGATTGAATGACCGAGCGCTATCCTTGGGCATATACTTATTATTCGATTCAATCATTTCAGCTACTGAAGATAAGGCAGGCTTGACCATTTTGGCTAGAACCTGACTCCAGCATGTAGATCCGCAACTCTCTTCAGAGTTTCATTTTATGCAGGTTCTTCCATGGAGCCCTTTGAGGAGGAGCCTGGCAGAGGGCTATAAGCTACACTCCTTTAAAGAGGACTTGTAAGGCAACTGTCAGGACCAACGTGCGTGCTTCATCACGGCATAGTTAGAAGAGACTGACGCTTGAAAGCTCTTACCATAAGAGATGAATCGATAGAACAAGTCGATATACAGTTCCTACGGTAAGGGAAATACATGAGTGTCTCAGGGATGGGGTCCTCCTTGTGTTCCTCAGTGTAACCCTAGAATAGTCAATGGTGGTGATCTTCAGTATCCCTGGGCGCCTAGAGCTTCTGGAGGCAGCCACAGTTACCCGGAACACGCGATTTATAGCATGGACAATCTGGTGTAGAGATGTTGTTAGGAGATCGTGTCACCAGCCATTCTTTCGTGTGCTCAACTCCCACAACAACCGCCCACGGAATCTTGCCAACGAAATCCAAATCCACATATTCTGATTGAAGTTAGCGAATGCTAACGGCCACCGAGTATTACCTCGTGCTTACTCTCACCTATGGTGGAGGTTGAATGGTTTGCAGGCATACGTGTCCTGTCCCACCGTTTGCCAATCTTTTGAAGAAAAGGCCGATCTGGCCTAGCCGCGCGACATACTTGACGGTACTATGTCTTGTTTCACTGCCACTGCACATAGGGCGGTGGTTTTCGAAGGTCCGGCATACAAAGCCCGTCTTTGAGTAACAAGGAGCCGGAGTTTATAAGGGTCGCGTGGTTTACTGTCCCCGCATATACGTCTTTGAAAGGTGCCGGGCGGCGTTGTTGGCAGTCCATTGTGGGGGCGGTGGCCTCGCGCGATAATTTGATGCCATTTGGCCAGGCCGACGCACTGTTGGTGGGGGTATCGACCAGGGAAATGGTACCCGAGCCGGTTGTCCCGTCCTACCGTCGTCATAAACCTCGTCGGGCTCTGAAGATACGTCACTCGCATAGTCGGCAACCCTCCGCCTATAGGCCGCGATGCAGCAGCAGTAGATGAGCAGGATCAGAAAAAGGGCACCGACGGAGCAGCCCACGATGACACCAACGGTCCGCGGCGGCAGGCCTCCCGAATCCCACGCCCCTCGGTCCGGCGGCGGTGGAGCTTCGGTCGGCGGACCACCGCGATCGAGCGTCACGATCGCGGTGCTTGTGGAGCCGGCGTTGGTGAGGGTCTGAGTCAGCGTAACTTGACGGGGTTTGGCGACGTTGACGATTTTGTCACCGTGCATCGGCATTTGGTTAACTGCCGTGACAAGGGTCGTGGACCCTTCCCTGGGCATAATTGTCAAGGGTCTCGTTTACCGTCTTTTTGCGACGACTTTCCTAACTCAGCATCGCCAAATCGGAGTTCAAGGAGGCAGGGTTTAGGGGCCCGCGGGTCGACTGGGAAGGGAGGAGTCGTCATCGCTTTAAACAAGATTCATTTAAGTTTCGATGAGCCCCGCCGTCAGCGTACGTACGGCTCGGTAGGTCGAGCAGGTGTATATTTCCCTGGGCAATACATTCCACACCAATCCAGAGAAACCCCGGCTGCAGCGGCATCGTCAGAAGGGAACGTCATGCGGCAGTGCAACAGCGCGTATGACTTAGTAACGACAGCCATTGGAGACGGTTGCAGACAACGACACCGCTGCATTTCGATGGCACCCCTAACGTCCATCCGACCTTTTTGTCTTCGGTCTTGGTTCATCTAGGCGCCGGCTCTGGATGCCGGTTACAGGGAGGGCAGGCAACCTCGGCGTTCCTTTGAATGTGACCAATAGGGCCCTCGTCGCATTTCAAAACGGACGTAAAACGATACTGCAGCGACACCAACTCGCTTGTTAGGTTCTTTTAAGTAGGTATGCAATGCGAGGGCATTCGTCAACGAGCTCATCAGGTGGGCTGCCCCGAAAAACATTCAACACGGGGCGAAAAGATTAAACTCCGAGGAAACGAGAGTCGCATTAAGGGGGGGGGGAGGTAGGCTGAGCCGAAATTCGCACGAGAAAGAGGAGCTACGATTGGTGCTACCAGGCGGTAGGCCACCATCTTCCACTTAGCTCCTGGTCCTACCCAAAGCCAACCCCCCCGTAGCCCCGCCTCACTGCGCTGCCGCTAGTGACTCTATATGCAAGCTACCTGTAAGAAAGAAGAGTTCATTAGGGGGGACACATGTACTGCTGTATTCTGCCGAGGGACGTGTTTCGTGGGGATGGTGGACCACTTCCGGCACTTTGGAGATTTGTGTCGTCATGTCTCTGTTCAATGCGACAGCAATATATAGACCAATGCATATGCAACACAATACGTCAAAACGGAGTTGTCGGCCACTGTAAAACTCCGTTCTCGTATATGTCACACAAACCTGGCCTGAGACGGTGGAGGCTCAGTACTTTGCCATGGGAGCCGGCATCGCTTGTATCATATCAATGGGCTTTATTTAAACTTGGTTCCTTCGCCTCTTGAGAAACGTTTCGTCTCTCCTGCTTATCTCGACTTCTAACGGTGAAGAGGGCATATCAACTCTACTTAGGTACTTAAGCCACGACAAGGAGCTTACACAACGACATGGCCTCCCTTGTGCGAAGGATATTGGGCGCTGTCGTGCGCTCAGCTCACATACACCACTTTGGCTCAGAACTGGATGCTGCATTCCCGACATCTACCGTCAAGGATTATGGTGAGGGTCGAGAACGGACACCGCTTTCGGAACCCATCCCAGCCGGTCAGCTAGCAGAGACAGCCCATCATCAATTTCAGTCCGACTTCTTCGGCAAGCTACCGCTTGAGATCCGGAGACAAATCTACGAAGAGCTGTGGCGTTCAGCAGGGGAATCTCAGCACATCTTCCATATGAGCGGACGGCTACGTCGGTGCGTCTGTATTACGGACCACGACGCCGAAGATGAGCGGGACGACATCGTCGAGAACTTCAAGCTCGAGAAGTCGTTGACGCACGAGACATATTTCTCCAACCCGGCTCTGCACAGGCAGCTCTCCTCAACATGGACGAAGCATTGGAAGTGCGAGGAGCACATGGCGAAGCACGGCGCAAACGAGCCTGCCCCTTTCTTACCGGCACTCACAACCTGCAAGAGGATGTAAGCAGGCTACCCCACACACATCAACCTAAGCATATTCATGCTAACCGGATTAGGTACTTTGAATGCATGGACTCTATTGGCGAGCATGTCACTTTAAATTTCACGTCGCTTCAGGCGGCGCATGACTTTGCGGTGATCCGTCGGCGGGCCCCCATCGTCAGCACTATCCGGCGCTTCAACTTCTCCTTCTACCTTTCCCAGCAGGAGATCGACAAATACATGCCCTGGAACGACTCACAGTGGAAGCAGCTGTGGCAGACGTTAGGCGGGCTAGAGAACGTGCGGCAGGTGAAGCTATGGCTCGACGGCCGCCTGGGATCCGACCAGCACGGCCTACAGCTCAACGGCCCCGCGCTTTTCAAGTGCCTGGACGAGGCGCCGAAGTACAGGTTGAGCGTGAATTTGCCTACGGACGAGGATGCCGAGGAGAAATTAATAGACCCCTGGGGCCCACGGTACGCCATGGATTGCTTCCAGGGCGTCGAGCTGCAATTTCGCGGAGCTCCGGCCTATCGCCCGAGCGACAAGAAGGGGGTCTGCGGCCCGACGAATAGCGCGATGCCTTCCTTGGAGGTGATGGCTTGGTATTCGATGTCCATGAACGTGTGATGCACTACTCCAAGAGTCGGGGACAGAGGACTAAACCCTATTTTCGTCGAACGTTGCGGTCGGGACTCCAACTTCGACATGTGCTACCATCCTAATTCGGCAAGTGTAGCATTTTGGCTTGGCCAAACATACTGCGGTCGCAGGTGGTTCAGGGGTCATTGGGCGGTCAGCGTGGGAGCGTTACGATACCATCGAGCAACGAAATAGTGTTTTATTTTACAGCTTCTAGTCAAATTGACTTGATCCATAGGATTTCAGATCCATGCAATTGTCGTATCGTGCCTCTTGAAGGGCTTCATTCCGCAATCAAATATCGCTGAGTGGAGAGGGGAATCCTACGGTAACTCCAGTATTTCCATCCATTTCTAGGAGCCTCCATTCACCAACTAACTGCCACCAACTCATGAACCCATTCCACCCTTGCTATTCATGAGTTGCATTGAATGTGTCGTTTTTCTAACAATCCTAGCCGCTAATCTGCTTGGAAAATAGGTAAATAAAACTTGCATAGGTAGTTTCATATTTGGCCAATTCCTTCACGTTCCCCTAGATCCAAGTAGGACTTTGCGCAGGGTAAACCCTAAGTCATCATTGACTTCTACAGACATCTGCCTAGCCCTCTCACCGTCTCATCCTCTTGGCGATCCTGATTCTTAAACATGCGCCGTAACCCAGCATTTACACCATCCGAAGATGGCTTGAACGAACCGTCGCTGTATACAAAACACTAAGGGACAGCTCGGCAACTTTCACATGCATGTAGCTAGCCCGAGGCAATGACGCACAACTCTTTCGTATGGGAGAAGGGGCTCCGCAGCCCCGGGGGGGGGGGGGGGGGGGGGGGGTTGGT
>QJNS01000107.1:159083-256764 GCA_004154925.1 Monosporascus cannonballus
CGCCGCCCCCCCCCCCCCCCCCCCCCCCGCCCCCCCCCCCCCCCCCCCCCCGTCTAGAGATGCTTCTAACACCCTCGTGGATGCACGTCATAGAGGACTCAATACTGAGGGTAAAAGGTTGCACATGGCACGTTAATCCCTTTTCAGCCTTGGTTTCTATGTAGAGCAACATTTTATGTTTTATGATGCAGGTGGCTTGCTGGACGGACGTCAATTCAGTCAGGCGATGCTCTTCTCCACACGAAGATGCGTACTACGGTCCCGACCTGCTGGATGGAGTGTATGCATGAGACTTTTATGCAGTATCTGGATTGAGACGCCACAGGCGCTTTCAGACATCCAGCACGTCGGTGATCTCGATGCGGTGACAGGGCGGCCATACATGTAGTGTAGCTGGAGCGCAGGCATTTGCTGCGGATGACAGCCGGTGCTTCTCTTCAAACCAGGTACGACAACATATGACCCATCCGACGATCCTCAGCCCTAAAGCAGCCATGGTTGCCAATGAGTAATACGGTCGAGACAGCCTGCATTCCAGGGGCTCGGCTGTTGTTGACCCCCTGGTAATTCAGGCCAAAAACTCCATATAGACTGCTATCGGGTAGTGAAACTCAGGAGACTCAGAGTTACATTTTGCTCGCCAACAAGGCTATCTAACGCACATGGCTCCTTCTGCAACAATCGGACGATGTGTGCAGCCATGATCCTCCGAGGAGCCTTGATTTCCAGATGGCGATGCTGGGGCGGCTTGATTGTGGCGTCTGGGGGGACGCGAAAGGATGGGGAGTAAGGGCGGCATCTCCTGCATCAGCGGGGAAGTCCCAGGTGTTTAGCGAGCTGAAGCTAGCATCCATAACTTGGGGACGTTTGTGTCGCCTACGGCTGTACCAAAAGAGCTGGTTGATAAGGCACAATCCCTATTGGGCTACTTATCTGACACTTGCGTCCCGAGCGGCTGAACATCGCGTCACGATAGGTGACCACTGTCTGGAAGGGATATACCTAGGCCAAGGAGATATACGACAGCTATGCCCTGCTTCTAATCTACTAGTATGAGTGTGGGAAGTAGCTGGAATCCAAAGGGGGCGGCGCCGCCCTGATCATTGGCGGATTAGAGATTCACCACCTGGTGTTTCTTTCTATCACCTTGTCAGTGGGGCTCTGCAACTGTCGTAAGACCACCTGGCATAGCTTCCATCGTGCCGCATACCTGCCCCAAAGCGTAAGGATTCTCCCAAAACCAATCAATGCCAGTAGTTGGTCTAGTAACCTTAGACCTTAAATTAAGCATGGAGCAATTGTTGCGTGACCAGACGTTCTATGTCTTGTCAGAGTGGGTAAGAAGCCGATCTGGCGGTTCGCCTGGTAACTCGACAAGTTGGCAGGCCGATGCATCAGCTCGATCTCGATGTGAGGTGGCTATCAGGTGCTTAGGCGGCTGCTTCGACACCGCAAGGCGGTAGAGCTTCTGCATCCGTCACCCTGGAAACGAACGTATAATAAACTGCTGCTCACTGACAGGGAAGCCCCTGTCGATCGCGAGCTGCACTGCTGTATGTACGGTATATCTGTACTTCATAGGTAGGAATCATCAAGAACCACAAGCCTGTGTAAAGCTGGTAGTGGTTGGGCCGGAGTAATGCGCGAACATGAGCTACACGACCTCGATGATCCCGAAGACCCTGCTGATCAGTTGGTGAAGTCGCCTTGGTCGCCCGAGAGACGCCTCGGATCAACCCCACTGTAGGTCGGAAGCTCATGTCGAGTGGTTCCCCTGTCTTCCAAAAGCTTAAGGTGCATAGACCGAGAGATGGGGATGTAGCTTCTGGGTTCGTAGGTGGTGGCTTTGAAATGCGAATTTCGCAAAACGTCGTCCTGGTTTTCGGTAGCCAATCATTGTCGCCTCTAAACGGACCTATGCGTTAAAGTGCATTAATGCAAGATGTGGAGAGTTGTACAAATCGCTACCATCGAATTTTCGTTTTAAATGGATATTGAGCGCTAAGTTAACCTCGGACCCCACATAATGAATGACCCTAACAATGAATACGACTTTTCTCCACAACAACCATTCCTTAAAGCTTCATTCCGCGATAACTCAACAACCCTTTAGTTAATTGATTTCGGGTAAAGATGGTTAATTTCGACCGAAAGCGCAGAATTCGGGATACCAAAAATTTTATGCGAAAAGTGGTTCCAAAACTTTTGCGAACTTGCAATTCGATATACCCTAATCGACTCTATTATACCGCGTCCATGGTTCCAAATCGCGTTCCGAAACCAAAGTTAAAGCGTATAAGCTGTCGGATCAGGAAAAGGATAAACTTATTAATTAAATATTATACGAAAAAACATACAGCCGCGCCCTTATAAAAATATAAATTCGTTAAATAATAGAAGCCTTATTAGGCCTTAAAAGAACTTTCGGGAAAAATTGGGTTAATCGCTTTATCGTACGCCATAATAAGATATATACGAAAAAATAACGAGTTATGTTCTAGGACCGCCTAAAGGCACGTAATCGTAACGATATCCGCAAATTTTTCCCTTTCCTTGCCGCCGTCCAAGCCAAATATAAGATTAAGCCTGCGAACGAATATAATATAAATAAAACGGGCGTTTAAAAACGAGAATAAATTAATAAAACGGTTATGGGATTTTCGAAAACGGCTCGTACGAAACTTAGAAAATCGGGGGCAACGTTATAGGTATTTATCTTTAAATATATCGGCTTTACATACGAAAAAAGTACGGCCGCATAAATTTTTAATAGTTTTATTATTTAAAAATAATAATCACTCGAAAATATCGAAAAAACCAAATATACGTTAATTCCGAAAGGGTAAACTAATAACGTTATCGCATTAAAATAATTAAAATTTATTTTTTTTTCCGGAAATTAAACCTTATTTCCATAATAAATAACGGTTATTTATCTTAAATGGCTATATTATATACGTATCTTTTGCTTTTATATAAAAATATTTTGAAAATAAGGTAGCCTTTATATATTTTTTATTTTATTCGAATAATAACTTTTAGTTATTTAACGTTATTGTATTTTCCGTACTTAAAAAGGAATATCGTATTATTTTACGAAAAGTCGGCAGATTACTTATAATAATTTTCGAATATAAACGTCGTATGTTAAAAATGTATCGCGAAGTTGCCGAGATCGCCTTTACCGACAAAAACATTAAAGCTGGATAACGTTATACCGGCTTATTTCCTTTTAAATCCGAAATAATATTAAAAAATCCCGAAATAACACCCTAGCTAATCCTTAAGCCGAAAACACCCCCGGAATAAGTGATTAATAGCTAAAACGAAGTCGTATATATTTTTTTATAAGGCTTTAAAGTTACGGAAAAATATGCGAACGGCCTTACATAATTAAGCGGAGGCATTTCGCAATATACGAAAAATAATAACTAAAACTGCCAAAAGGCTTAATAATCTTAATACCGAAAACGTTATTTTTCGCCATAATAATTAGCTCCTACGAACGAAACTTAAGAAATACGAAAATCGTAAACGCCAAATTATTATTAAACAACCGAATAAGATTTTTGCGAATTTATCAGATATTAGGTCGGTTAAAGATAAAGTTATTAAACGTTTAAAGCTTATAAAAGCTAATGATCAGGTCCTAATTAACAGTTATATTGAAAAGCAGCCTGTTAAAAAAAGGCAGCATAAAGCTAAATAGCTTAAATAGCTTCATTTTATTAAGAAATACGTTATTACGTTATTAAATGGCTTTGGAATATGTAGGTTATTATGATTTTAGGGGTGTTTTCCCTATTTATTGTTAGAGTCATTCATTATGTGGGGTCCGAGGTTAGAGGGTTGTGGAGTAACTGTGACGAGCTATAGGGTTTAACCAACTATTAAACCTTAAGTCGACGGGTTTATGTTAGCAGGAGTATCGTAGGAATCTGAGCAATAGATACAGTAACGTATTACGTCTCGTAATGCCAAAAGTGCTTTAGGTAACGATATTGTATTATAAGCTGGTATTATTTAGATTATAGAAGTAATAAGCGTATATATTTTTATAAATTAATTAAATTTTTATTGGATCTCGACGTTATTACAGATCCAATGTTATTGGATTCGGTTAGTTTTATATGGATTTATTTGGATTTTAATACTAAGAAAGATCCAAATTATGTAATTCTTTTATAGGTTCGACCGTTTTCGTGGCCGATCTTGGGTTAGGTCGTAATACGATTTTCCTTTTCCTAAAATCTTAACCTTTAAATATTTTCCTTCCTGGTAAGTTATCCTTTTTTATTATAGCAGGTTATGTTATTGACCGTAAGTTTCGCAGTTATTTTAATTAAAGAAAAAGCTTAGATTTTCTGGCTGCTTATATTGTTAAATTCGGTTTTGAAGTTATACCGTATACGTTTTATTTCGAAAATAGTACTAAATATCAAATAATTTAAGAAATTCGTTACTATAGCGAATATATTCAAAACCGTCGTCGTTACGATAGTTTTAGCGTTTTAATTAATTCCTTACGTCGTATTAGGAAGGAAAAAAATCGTTTAAATTACGAAAAAGTTATTGCTAAAAAGACGTTTTTACGCTTTTAGCAAAAATTAAAAAAGGATTTGGTACACAAACAGCGTAATATCGACGAGACTATTAATCGCCTTTTTCGTTTTTATTATTAAAAAAAAATTTTACGTTAAAAAAATTAAAATTATTAATTGCGGTTTTTAATTAATGGATAAATTGGATAAACAGGAGCGTACGGAGGCCGAAGCTCCGCTTCCTGTGCTATTTCTTATTTTTCTTAATTGGTCCATTCCTAAGAACTTTAACTGGGGGGCTTTTTCTTGATGATTCCGTTGCCGCTGGTAAAAGTTTTTTAACAGGCGTTAGACGTTAATAAGATTTTTGGCGGGTTCCTAGGTATTTTCAGAATCTGGGTATTTTTTTTTTACTTAATTAGGTACTGGGTAAATCCGTTTTGTTTTCGTATGTCGAAATTTTTTTTATTTCGTATACTTATTTATTTTTTATTTTTACGTCGTTTTATATCGTATGTATTTTGATTATATTTGCTGTTAATTCGAATAAAAAAACATAAAAGATTAAATAAAGTTTAATTTTTGATAAAAGCTCTAATTAGTAATTATTTTTTAAGATTTTTTTAGCGATTTTATATGGACCGATATATTTGAAATCGAGTTTTTTGCTGGGTTTTTTTATTTAAATGTTTTTTATAATAAGGAAAACCATTTTTTTTTCGAAAATTAATCCTTTTAACCTTTTTTGGTTATAATATTTGCTTATTTGATTTCGTACAAATTCTAGTTTTATCTTTATTTCTTGATATAATTATCGTAATTATTTTGACGTAAGAATTATTTTAACATTAATTGGACAGTTATTACGTATTTTTTTTATAAACTATTGGAATAAAACCAAAATTTGCATTTATAAATGTTATATTAATACTTTTTTAATAACTGGTATTATAAGTTAATTATGTAATTGGTAATTTCTTAACTTAATTATTTTGTTCGTAATTAATATAATATCGTAAGTAAGTTTTTAAAGTTTAATTTATTCGTTTTATTTATTTATTTGTCTATGGTTTAAATACGTTAGATAATTTATGGTTTAGGCCGATTTATATTATAAAGCCTTGCTAAAATTTAAATGCGAATATTAATCCTTTATTTAATATAATTTCCATTAATAACTCGTATATGTTAAAAATATGTTTAAAGAAAATATATACTAGTTATTTGGCGTTTATGTTTTTATAATATAATAAAAAATAAGAAAATTTCGTAAATCGGTTATTGATTACGAAAATTTTGTCATAATATATTCCTATAACTGGATTTTTTGATATAAAAAATATGGTAATAAAGTCGAATATAATTAAATATTATAGTCGTTTTGCAACTGGTAATAGCTGTAACTTTCCGTATAGCTTATGTCGTCGAGCCTTTACTTTAGCGCAAATATCGTATTGCCGTACAATTTTTTGTACCGTTAATTTTATTTTAGGAAAGGAATATATACGTTAAAATCTTTTTAGAGTTTTGTGGATTTTTGGATATCCGTATAACTAATATTCGTATATTTTTCGTATTAGATTTTTCCGGTATTCCTTTGGAATTTGTATTTTATTTGTTTTTTTGATTTTTTAAAAAATTATCGTTATATTATTAAATCTTTTGATATATATCGAAAATTACTGCCCGAATTGTCGCAATTTATTATGGGCGTAAATATCCTTTTATAATAATATCGAAAATTATATGGCTAACTTTAACCAATTTTTTTCGAAATTTGGTCGCTTATTTAAAATATTTATTTTGCCGTTTTTTAATCTTTTTTTATGGATAATAACGAAGTCGAAATTCGCCAATTTTTCCGCATATCTTAATTATCGTTTTGTAAGTTTCCTGGCTGTAGTAAATCAGGTAAGATTTTGATGATTCGTATAAACCTTAATCTGGTACAAATTTCTTTTTAGAAAATGCTTAAATTCCCGAAATGCTATAATAATAGCCATAAATTCCTTATTTAAAATGCCGTAATTAAATTTGACTTTTTTTAATTTATACGAAAAAAATACAATAAGATATAATTTACCTTAATTATTTCGTTATCCGATTATTACGTTTAACGCGTAATCCGAAATATCGGTTTTTAATTTAACAGAATAGTTTAAATCGTACATAATTAATATTGGTTCGCTAATAATTATATTCTTAATAACCTGAAATACTTTTTCCGTATTTAACGTTTATTTAAATTCTTTTTATTTTCGTAAAATTCGTTAAGGGTATAATTATTTTGTTAAAATTTCGAATAAATTTCCTGTAATAATTGGCGAATCCAAGGAATATTTATATCTCCTTAATTATTGTTAACGTTTGCTATTTTGTAATTATAGCAATTTTCTTAGGGTTTATTCTAATATATTTTGAGGTAATAATATATTTTAGATATTTTACTTTTTATTTATAAAATTAAGTTTTTTTACGTTAATAAATAACTTTACGTCCTGTAAAACTTAAAAACCCTTATAAACGTATTTTGCGTATGCTTTTTTTATTTCCGAAAAAATAAGAATGTCCTCGAGATAGTATACGACAAAAATATCGAGGTATTTTCATAATACGTAATTAATTATTCGTTAAAAGATTATTAGTACGTTTGTAAATCTTATTAATATAACTAAATATTTAAAAAATCCGTATTTCGTTCTAAAAGTTGTTTTTTATTCGTATTTTTTTTAATCTTAATAAGGTTATATTTATCTTTAAGATTAAATACGGTAAATTATTTAGCTCCGTAAAGTCGGTTTTTTATTTCCGTAATTAAGAGTAATAATATTTGATTTTTAATTATAATATTATTTAATTATTAATAATTAACCATAAGTTGCAGTTTTTCGTTTTTTTTAGGTACGGAAAATATAAGATATTTTACCGGTGATTTTAAAGATTAAATTTATCCTTTCTGTAATTGATTTTCCAGGTATTTTTTAAAAGTACGTCATTTATTTTTATTAAGGTTATAGATAAAATAAAACTTTGTCGAAAATCTTTTTTAAGGATTATTTCGTAATTTTATTCGTTATGTTTTAATAATTTCGTATCGAATTCCTTTTTGAAAAACTACTTATATTTGTGATATTATAGTAATATATTAATTAGATTTTTTAATTTTTTAAGCTGCTGTTTTTGTTGTTCTAAATCGTTATTTAATTGTTTTAATTTCGTTTTAATAATAATAATAATACGTTATATTTTTTTAATATCCGTTTTTTTGTATTTTATTTTTTTAGGTAATAAGATATTTATTGTATCTCTATGTTTATATTCGTCGTTATTATCGATCGAATATTAAGATTTTAATTCTTTTTTTTATTTATTAATAGGGAATAAAACGAATTTTACCTGGCCAATTTTTTCGTTAATTAAAATTCCGTATTGGCGTATCCATAGTAATTTTAAAATCATATTATAATTTCCAAATGAAACGATATCGAAATTAATTATTTAATATTATCCTTTAATAAAAATCTCAAAGTAATTAATTTCGCGTATAATTTTTCCGTTATCGTAAGCAAATTCCTAATTTTCGGCATTCGTTATTATATAAGGTTTTAATTTATATTTTTATAACAGTTTAAGCTTATTAATTATATTTGATATAATGTAATTTCCGCCCAGAGCTCCGTAATTTACTATTACGGTATATTAATACGTTCCGATTCGTATTTCCAAAATAATAAAGTTATTAATATTTCCTATTGTCGCGTTTAGAACTTTTTTTGGAAATTCCTTTTAATTTTTTTTGATTTCGTTATTTTGCGGCTTTTTTATAAATAACTTTTTTCTTTTAATTCCTGTTCGAATTTATTAAGCCTTATTTGTATTTTTTTTGTTTAGCGCATTAAGTTATTATATTTGTTATTATTGCCGGCGTACTATTCCTTTAAGTTATATTAGTTATTTCTAATTTTGTTATAATTTTTTTCTTTATCGAATATATTGTTTTTTTATGTTTACGATTACGTCCTATTATACGTCGTTTCGATTATCGTTCCAGAAATCTCCTATAAATTAACGTATTTTTTCTTTAATGGCCTTTTTTTTATAAAGGTTTGCCGTAAATTCCAATTCGAAATAAAGGTCCGTAATAATTTTCTAATGATGTTTTTTTATCGTACGTTAAATTAATTCTTTTTCCGTTTGGTGGTTGTACTATTTATAGTGACAAAAGGGGTTTTCCTGCGGGTACTGTTTTCCTTTAGGTTAATTCTTTGCTTCGGCCAATTGTTGGACATCTCCTGGGATTATAGTTCGAAACTGTCGATACTATTACTTATTATTTTTATTATGCCCGGTACGGTTTGGAAAGTTGAATTTTTCGTAATACATACGGGTAATTTGTACGTAAATATGTTATTTTTATTCCTCGTAATTAGGATATTCTTGTCGTCGACAGTATATAGTATATATTTTGCTATATTGATTAGGTATTCCGGGATAAATTTCTTTTATTTAATTTTGGTACTTGCGTAATTATTCTTATAACGTTTTTTGCTATATTTGCGATATTTGCTAAGTTAGCTTTTTAGTTTTTCGCATTTTTCGTTAAATTTCTTATTATAATAATTCCGGTTAAACTTTTTGTCGTAAGCCTAATATATATTTAATTTGGATTATGTTAATAACTTTGTTATTATTTCCTTAATTATTCCTGGATTATCCTTCCGGTATAAGGGTCCAGTTATTTTATTATGGTTTTTTAGATTTTTTGTATTTGTAAGCCTTATATTTTATTTTGCCGCAATTAAAATATTTAATTTGGCTTTAATTTTGTTTATGGGTAACGTTAAGTTTTATAAGTCCTAGCGCCGTTCTGTAAAAAGTAAAAGATGCGTTTCGTTTTTTTCCCTGGTTGGATTTATATCTTAAATATAAGGCGTATTATCTTTTTTTCTTATTATTTTTTAAATTATCGGTTATTAATTTTAATTATCTTTATAATATACCGGTTTAAGGTAATTAATTATTCGATTCGAATAATTTTATTTTTTATATCATTTTTTAGTTCTTTATAAAATATATCGATAAGGGCGTCGGTTTCGTTATCTTCTTATCCCGCTTTAGCCACAAAACTTTTGAAAATTACGGCGTATTTGGACGCGGGTTCTTTTTGTCAGAATTACAGGAATTATTAAGCCGTTAATCATTTTTTATCTAGATTGCCGAAATTATCGCGTATTTTGTTTTCGAAATTAATATAAACTGAAAAAATCTTATTGATAAAATCCTTCTTATTTATTTTTTTTATTTCTAGGAAATTTTTATAATAGGTTTAAATTAATTAACCGCATTCTTTATTAGGTATGCTCTTATTATTAAGATTATATCTGTTAGGTTGCTAAGGTTTAAGAAATAAAAGTAAATTCGTACTTAAATTAAAAAAATTTAAGGGTTACTTTTTCCATCGTAAGGTTCTGGCTTTTTAGGCTTTATGCAGGCAAAAAAGGGTTGGGCAGGTAACATAACCCTAAATTATCAAACTTTTTTCTTTAACTTCCGAATTCGAACTTAAAATTGCTGGATAAAAATTTCTTAAGTACTGGTCGATATTTTAATAATATTAAGTATTGCTCAAAGTTTAATGGTATTATTAAATAAAAACTTATAACGTATAACGAACTATAAGGTTTAATTAATTATTAAACTTTAAGTCGACAAATTTATATTAACAAAAATATCGTAAGAATTTAAGTAATAAATATAGTAACGTATTATGTTTCGTAATGTTAAAGGTACCTTAAATAACGATATTATATTGCAAGCTGGTATTATTTAAACTATGGACATAATAAACATATATATTTTCATAAATTAATTGGATCTTTATTGGATCTCGACGTTATCACAGATCCAATGCTATTGGATTCGATTGGTTCTATATGGATTCATTTGGATCTTGATGCCAAGAAAGATCCAAATCACGTGACTCTTTTGTGGGTCCGACCGTTTTCGTAGCCGATCTTGGGTTGGGTCGTAACAGTAACCCATAGGAAGGTATGGTGCCTAGCTTTATTCGCTTTCGAAAATATAGTTGCATATCAGTTAAAAGACAATGAATTCGAGTCAGTATCATTCAATATATTCTGTCTCTTATTCACCGGTTTATCCTATGTGTAGCTTTGTTCCCTGAGGTATCTTACTACTAGAATGGTGCACTTACCCCCGCTTAGTCGTACACTTTATCCTTAGCCTTGCTGTGTTTACGAAGTGGCATATGTGGCTCGCAGCCCCGTATGTCAAGGCCACGACCAGGACCCAGCGTTGTCAGCAATAGCATCATAAGCTGCTCAAAATACTTGTCTGCAGTTTGTGGAATTACGAAGCTAACCCGATCAACAGCCATGTTCCAGGACTCTGTATTGGGCACGAGCTTTCGAAGCCGGCGCTTCTATACCCTGGACGGGTTGCGGAAGTTCCTCTCATAGACCCGACGAAGCTTACGGCAAGGTCAAGAGATAGTCTGGGAACCTTCCCGCCATGATGAAGCAACCTGAGAGGCATAAGCCCAATGGCATAAGAATAGGGCATACTCCAAAGGGGTTACCGCCTTTACTGGCATTCCTAGTGCTAGAAGTTCCTGGTAGCCTGGGTTTCCCTTGCTGATCAAATCTCCCTGCGAAACCACAAAGTCTTCAATTACCCTCGATCTCAGACGGCCACTGCACGACTTGGAATACATGCTCAATCCTGGGCTCGCAACCGGACTGAAGGCGGTAGTCTACCACCTTTAACGAAAGCTGACCCCATTGAAGAGCATGGGACAAGAGGAGATCTTGCTCGCGCCATCTTTGTTGCTTTTGAGAGTAGTTACGGTGGCTAGCACGCCGGGGGTTTACAAGATACTATACTCCAGACGAATCAACCGGCATAATGCAAGGCCACTGTCTCCCGTCTCGGCCGTCCTAGCGATGTCTGAAAAGAGAGGTGGGCGGTTATTCCATCCCCATTTGCCCTCGGAACAGATGTACAGCCACCCGAGTGTTACTCCTCAACAGAGCTCAAGCTACTGCCTCCATGGGAGGCCAGAGCTCGAGACCGAGCTTCGTCCCGGCTTTAGTGAACGTATCTGCTACATTCGTACCATCGACGCTGTTAGGTATTACTCCCTTTTGCAGTGCTAAGTCAAGGATATTTATAATCTCTTCACGATCCCGCAAGCCAGTGAACTTTTCAAGCACCAGAGCAAGAAACCGAGAACTCCCTGTAGCGGCGTCTCTTATATGCCTCGAATCTATGTAAGTCCCTTGGTTTAGGAGCCAATGGCCCACTGACTACTGCTCAAGAAGATGACTGTACAGAGGAGATCGCGGTGGACAGGGAACAGTGTGTCGTCATCAACCGATTCTTCGGCCGGCCGAAGGAGCAACCCTTCACTCACAGGCAAGTGTAGAACGTCGACGCAACCAACACTTACCGTGCTTAGTCCTGTGCTCATCATAGAACACCAAGCAAGTCCAGTAATCGCGTCCGGTAAGTGCTCCTTCCAAACTGCGACGACTGGCCTCACCATTGCGATGTCTTGGGATGTCTCGACCAACCAGAGACGATTGGGGATGAGATTTGGACTACCATGGTGCTCTGGAGGGAATATGGGTATTGTACATAATATTTTGACGTTCAGGGCAATAAGATTCTCACCGCCGAAAGAACCTTGAAGTCTCCTGCAGGTGAGGGGAAGGACAGCAATGGTATCTGGCTTATCGGCGTAGCTCTGAATGAGTAGAAGAAGCCCATCTGCCATTGAAGCCACGCTCGACTCTGTAGCTAACAGATTTTACGGAGCTAAAGTATCCACGAACGGGGAGCTTTTCCGGTTTACCGACTTTGTGGGCGGACTACTGAAATGGGTAGCCCTTTGTCCGCGCCCCCCGCAGCACATTATATATACAGGGGAAAACCTGCCGAGTGTCAAGTCAACTCGCCCCAGTTGGTATCAGTCTTCAGAACAATTTAATTGTATGCTCTCCAAGCCAACCGTTGAAGGCAGCTCCAGGTTAGCGTGGGCATAATGATAATAGCCCGAGATTAGAATTATTTACAGGCAATGGATGACCATGCGTGCACGCTATAAAATAATCATGCGAAAATATTGGCAGCGCTGAATAGAGAACAACATTTGGGAAGAATACCTCAGCTGAATGCCACTCAGCTAGGTGAAGGGGCGCAAGCTAATTGCACCCTTACGAAGCAATGTCCGCGGGGAAGATGATAAAAGCTAGCTCCGAGGTCGTCCAACCTTAGTCTAAGCTGATTTTGCTGTCTTGAATTCCTCCCGCCCACCCCCAAAAAAGACCCTTGGCGGGCTAGAATCACTGTGAGCCATCCGCTGCCGTTCTATTGCCACGTAACCACGTGCACAAAGAAGATCTGCCATCATTACTGCGATTAATAATACTTTCTCAACATTGGAATGTTATGAATCTAGCGTATTCTCACTCTGCCTATGATCGGCCGGTACTGTTCCCCCTATATCCTGTGCCCCAGGCATATATCGGCTGTAGATGGTGAAAAGGGCCGTGCATCCTTTACCTGAACAGCATATATAGCCGAAAGGCGCATCAGGGCGTTGAGCTGGCCGCGGGTAGTTGTTTTACGGTGCAAATTCCTTCATGATTTGTCACACTTTCACAGGCCAAGCCTCACAATACGAAGCAATTCTGACCTTAGTAGCGATCACCGGCTAACGTGACTTGGCGTCTAGAGTTTAGGGGGTTTGAAATGGTCG
Source organism: Monosporascus cannonballus (assembly GCA_004154925.1). Taxonomy (NCBI): domain Eukaryota; kingdom Fungi; phylum Ascomycota; class Sordariomycetes; order Xylariales; genus Monosporascus; species Monosporascus cannonballus. Next base: position 172,404 of record QJNS01000107.1, read on the forward strand.
ATCTTAGGTTGAGTGAGTCTAAATAATGCTGTACAACGCACGGCCTGCGATAAGTGCTTACTCCAAGAACGCCATCAGATAATTACAAGCCTCCCTCTGTCAGCTCATTCTTAGAGATCTTGACGTGTAATAGCCCTGTTCCCGACGACATTGTGCGCACCGAGGTTATAATTCCGGGCCAGACAGAATCAGTTCGACACCCGGACGATGTCAAAACCATATTTGCCGGGAGACATAATCAGAGTACGCCAGACCATATTACAGGCAGCATACCGTATAAAACAGACCACGTTTCCACATAGCGTTGAAACAGGTTGACACAATGGCCTACGAGTATGATTCTGCGTCGGCCCGGGAAACGGCTGGGAGCTCAGCACCTGAGGTTGGCCGGGAATATATAACATCCCATTTTTCTCAATCACGCTTTCCAGCTGTCGTCAGGCAGACATCAGAGGTTTTGGAACGTCCCACAGAAACGCCAAAGGACGACACCCGGATACTCGGTCTTACTGTTAGGACCTTCTGGATCATGGTTTTGATAGTTGTGGCCGTCTTGGCTGCCGGGATAGGCGCTGGAGTTGCAGTGGCTCTAGCCGCTCATAGTGAAAGGTGAACCTGCATGACTTATAACAACCACCTTTTCTTGAGGGGCATTAACTCATACAGCGCAGTAACAGCATAGAAGATGGATAGTCAAGCCACACCGCCAGTCACCTCTATGATCTTCACTGGTAAAAGGAGAGTGCAAGACCTTGACAAAAGACCAGCGGGGGTATTGTGATTTCCAGTTACGGCATGGGGAAGGCTTCATTGCCGCAGTAGGTTGAGCTGTCTCTACATTATGGGGATATATGATTTATGGCCATAGGCGCAAGCCAGTAAGAGGATCACCTCGCAACTATATTCGAGCCGCTTACGTCACTATGGTTTCCGAGATAGACAATATATGTAAAATTCTAGACTCGGGTTATAAGCCCCGAACTGCGTTATGTATTGTGCGCCCATCACATCAAGAGGTTGCTAACTGTGTCAAGAGAAACATTCAGCAATGAGCCATATAAATTGGCAGGGGTTTAGAAGACGGACTAATACCTATGGACCGTTTGGACCCATATATACGGGCCGCATACCGCCATGGTAGTTACTATCCTATTTAGGAAGCCGGCTCTCAGATACCCCCCAAAAATTGTGACTATAAAACCCTCATACACAGCAGCTGGGGCGGCACACAGCCTCGCGAACACCGCACAATACCACCACACCATACCGGTGGTTTCAAGCCCGTACATCGGTCAAAGAAAATTTTAGGGTAAACGAGGGAAGGCGCAAGCCAATCAACACCCACCACGCACGTTACTTCTGCCTACCGTGAAATTGTTTGGAAGGCCGCAACGGTTCGAGAAATTTAGAGCGAAAGAGACAGTGCGTTTTGTAGTGAGGCTCTTTCATTGCTAGGCTGGAATGAGACGTGATTTCCCCAGCCCGCAAGTGTTCCTTGAATCCCTTGAATGACTGCTACTATCGGGAGTGTTGACATCCAAGGGCCGCACCTCTGCTCTGCCTCCAGCCATCCGTCCTAAGACGCGAGGCGCTCTTCTTCGCCAGCATCCAGTCCAGCTATGGCAGGCGAATCAGCATTCTGAAACCCAACCTTTGCAAGTTAAACCTTTCGAATCTGCTGGGAGTGCATCTTCTAAGCCCTGGTGTCAGCAATATAGCAATGTTGCAGAGAGGCTGCACCTACGACTTCAACGGTCCTGCGAACAAGATAACGCGTCACAGAAACTGTCTTGTCCTGGCCTAGCCTGGAGACTCGACCGATTGCTCGGCTTTCGACGCTTGGGTTCCATTGCGGCTCGAGGACGTGCACATGGTTTGCTACTGTGGGGTTGAGTCTGGGAGCTGTTAGCATGAAGTGGATAATAAACTAGATGATAGGTACTATTAGAACAACCATACCCGAATGCTCCAACGCCGGTACTCATGAAGAGGACGGGGAATCGATCATCGGCGACAAATCTATCCATGTTACGCTGGCGCTGTGACAGAATCTGGTTGCCGTCGATTCTCTGATGCAGTATTCCCCTGCGTCGAAGGTGAACAGATACTAGGTCGAGAGTCCTTGTCCAACATGAGAAGACAATGTTGCATAGGGCTACGTTAGCGACCTTCAATGCATGTGGCGGAATCATCTCACCTCTTTTCAGCGCTTGAAATCTGTTCGAGGCCTCTCATGAGAACCTCTATCTTTGACGAGAATCCTGTCTCGTTGGAATAGCCGCTGTTGTCGTTCGCTGCTGGCTCAGCTGGCCCCGGCGTTTCCTGGCTGGTTCGGTGTTCGACCAAGGTCCTACATAGAGGGCACGGCGCTGTAAACGCACCAGCCTACGCTTTAGTGTTGTCTCCGTTTTGAGCGATCCATTCCTGGCAGAGTTTACGCCCACAAGGATGCCTGTAGCTGTTGGTGCCTCCGATGACGTCGAAGACCGGTATAGGGATGCCGCACACGGAACAAGTAATCTCAGCGTTGCTTCCCAGAGAGTAGAGGAAATCTTCCCGCTCAGCCTTTCTATCTCGCTGCCTCCTCTTAGTGAAGGGCTTCTGGAAAGTCCCGTGATTGCATAGCAGCCAGAGTCGGAGCTGGGCTTGGAAGATGCCGAAGACATCACGTCTCTCAGGATTGCGGCTGGCCTTCTCCCTGATGAAGTTCGCCATCGTCGTTGTGGTCTCATCATATTGCAATCGTTCGTCCTGACTAAGAGTAATGTATTGGTACTTCTCGGTGATGTTGGTAAGATGTAGTAGCTCCTTGGGTCTCCTCAGACATACGCAGTCAAGGAGAAATGCAAATCTTTTGGCAGCGGTAGTAAGGTTTTCGTCAAAAGGGCTGACAATGTAGTTCTTGAAAACTGCTTTGCTCTCGAGCTAACTGATTCTGAGGAATGCAAGTAGTGAACCCACGTCCTCCAGGTGGTTCTGAAGAGGCGTGGCGGTGAGACACCAGCGAAATCTGGCAGAGAGTTGGCTTGCGGCTTGATAAAAGGTGATTTCCCGCTGGCGGATCATGTGTGCTATTAATTGCAAATCAAGTCAGGTGGAACGCTGGGATAGCTGGTGCTAGGCGGTACTCACCCTCATCTAGAATGATCCTAAACCATTCGATGCGAAATATCGCGTTGTTACTCTGGCTCATGCAGGCAGCAATTGTGTGATATGTGGTAAAGATAATGTCTCGGTCCAAGGATTCTTTGATATCGTCATTTCGACCTTTCCCATAGTACTTTGCGACGGTGATAGATTTGTCAAGACGGCTGTGTCTCTTTAGCTTAGATGATATCAGTTCTCAGAGTCGGAGACTAACGCCTCAATCTCCTTCACCCAAGAATTCATGATGACTGGTGTTTCCGTTAGTACACTATTCTCGGCATTTATGGAGTTCTGGAACTAACGAGTGGATGGCACCATGACAAGGGTGGCTCTCGAACGGAGCTTCCTTGAGTTTGAAGATGTCTCTCTGCTCCAGGAATGAGCCTGCTCGAGTGTGGTTGTGATGAGCGCTAAGGCGCTCAATTATTTCCCCATTCCCATATCATCGGCCAGGATCCCGCCTCCTACACTCCTTTCATTACTTGGGGGCCTACATATGAGCAAATTCTCCATCGGATCCCAGCTTGTGAGCACACTTCATATAATCTTCGTCGAGGTATTTATCTTGCTTCCGACATCCAGACGCGTGACTAATGCCGGTTTCAGAACGCTACGAATGGCTGAACCATTTCTCGGGCAATTGCTGAGCAGAAAGGAGTCTCCAGCTTTTTTATATATTCCCATACGTCGTTGTCATTTCACGCTTATCCAGTTTGCTTTCGTTATTAAATTCTCCGACCTTTTCTCCTCTCCATGTCCGTCCCGAGCTCGTCTGTTTCATACAGCCTGTCTCGCATTAGATGTACATTATATTGCTAGTTTCTCTAGCGGTCCGGGCGGGGGAGTGCCCTTGGTCTGTACGAATTGCGGTGTGGTTTTGGGTAAACTGCGAAGGCACTCTCTCGCTTGCCTCGACGCTTCTGCGCGGTATCGGCTACGAAAAGGGCTAGGAAGACCGAATGATGTGCTTCGTACAGCGCACTTTTTCGGTGGCCACGGTCATAATACAGCTTATCCGGTATAGTAAGAACGGTAAAGTCACTGACGAGAGCCGGACCCCCGGCGAGCACCGAACCGTACGGTAAGTTTGACGTATCTATCGGCATGTCCCTATTGCTAACTACAAAGGGATAAATATGGTTCCGAATGACTGTAGGACTCGAGGGACAGCCTGATCAAGCCAGTGACAATATCCGGCCGCAGTCCCTCGACTCGCTAGCCGCCGGCCTTAACAGCGTTGCGTGCATTTCGCAGCTCACTCAATCAAGCGGTGCTGCTAACAGTCCGCCTCGAGTTGCTTCGGCCCTGTGGGGCAATAGCTCGTATGTCTCTCCCTTCCGCTGCAACGGTAAATTCACCCAATAGCTACAGGGAAAGCACTGAAGCGCCTTCCATCGTACGGGAAACGGATGTGAGACTAGGCAAAAAGTACCCGACTTATCTCCCCAGACTGAAAAAGTCCCGAAAGTAAATGGGACCGCCTTTTCCGTCTTCCTGCCAAGGGGGCCTCCACCACGTCTTGTACAGACATTCAGCTTAGGTAACTTCCTTGATGAGATGATTAACATTATTGCTGCAATGAGCACCCCTCAGGATGATGATGTATCTGCAGGAGCCCACGCCACCATTCTCAGGAGTCTGCAAGCCAGTATCGAGCCGATCCGGAAGACACCACAGCGGTAAGATCCGGAACCATATGGATGGCAACAGATCCAACAGCTTGGTCCGGCCATATGTAGGCTAATTTTCTCGAGGCAGGCGAGACTCGCTCTCAGAGAATGACTATCCTGAACATGATCGGCTATATGGGTGGCTCTGCCTAAACCACCTCCGAGGAAGAAAGGGAAACCACGGAAACGTGTGGCTCACAATCCTAGACGTCCTCCTAAAAGGAAAGAATCCCAAGAAACCCACGTCGAAAACCCGGAAAAGCGGAGAGAACTGGGTCTGGGAAACCTCGAAAACGCGAACCATTCTACTAGCATCCCAAGGTCCGTCGCGCAGCAGAGGAGGCAGGTTATTGAGAAGGTCAACGACGGGCGTAAACTACGTACCATGGTTTCCAAGGCTGGCTTCGGGGGATCCTCTTGCGAAGGAAGATATGGTGAGGCTCTCCTCGCTCACGGGTATATCATGTGCTAAATACAGGAGGAATTAGGGACTATCAGAAGATGTCGGACCAGGAATATGAGAGAAGACTCTCCGAAGAACTTCGAGTGGATTTACGGATGAAAATTTTGCTTGCCGCAGCAGACTGGAATTTCCTGGTGCGCTACCCGAATCCATCGTCGCCGCCTAGCTTTCTGCCACAGTTGCCAGCCTTAGTCGACATGTTGATCGACAGTCTTCTTGATGAGCCTGAAGATACTGAGCTATTTTCGCATTTGCGAGCCCAGGTTGCCTATCTCTATGGCCATGTGCCTGACTTGCAGAAGGACACATTTGCCCACAGATTGAAGTACGAGCATCGTTGATTTCACCTCGATTCACTATCTGGGATGCATGCGGCATTGACGATGCCATTCATCGCCCGTGAACGGCGAATCCGGGACAAGCTGAGAGAAGGAAAAGTCCAGCTGCGAGGATCCTCCACCGGAGGTTGATAGAGTACAGGGTTATTAGTAGTCTAGAGCGCACTTGTGGCACTCTACCTGCGACAACCGACCAACAAACGCGTGTGGCCTGGTAATGTGCTTCAACAACCATCGAGCAGATGAGATGATCTGGCTACAGAGCTAGTTTAAAATTCTACCTTCCGGGGTTTTGAGTCTTTGTGTACTTGGATAAGCTACTACAATGTAAGCGAAGGTCTATGGGAATACTGTCACGGTCATGCTGACTTACTGAGACAGGATACGAAATGTGCAGTAGGGACTCCCAGTCCTGCTCGGTCATGTGCTCGAATGTGACGACGTCCACGACTTTGCCCACGGACGCGTCAGCTTCCATGACAAGCGGTGCCTCCAAGGTCCACGGCAACCCGAGCAATCTCCTCCTCCCACAAAGTACTTCCAGCCTTAATGTGCAGAGCAAAGGGACATTCTCCTTCATCTTTATCAGCGCCGCAACGCGAATTGAAGAGGGAATGCCTGCCCTGGTCGCCTTGTTCTCCTTGACTTGCCACCTCGCACGATGTACTTCACTTCGAGTGTCGGAACCTGATGCTGAGCCTTCCAATCTCAGCTTTTGTACATCCTGAAAGGTGACTCTTTCGCCAACCGTGACCTCGAGTCCGCCCTGGATAGGTACAGGCGGGCTGGTGATGCCGAGGTTTGGCCTGATAACTCGATCCCGCTCTCTGGTCCTCTCGGTTGGAATACCCTCGACCAGTGCAGGTGAGTAGTTCTGCACTTGAACAGATGGGTGCGCCGGGGAACTTGACGTAATAGTTTCGACGTCAAAGGACATGTCGATGTCGGCCGACACGATCCGTTTGCTGCTTGAAAGGACAGAACCAATGAACTGAAACTCGAAGGCCAACAAGACAGCCGTCCTGCCATCGAAGACTCCCTGCTGCAGATGCACGACACGGCTCTCGAGTGTGATGCGGCCATGCTCGTCAAAGAGAGCTCGATCAGACCCTTCGATAATCTTGTGTGGCGGCTTGGTACTGAGGTCGCAGTCCAGTTCATCTGGGACTAGCTCAACCACCTTGGAGAAGGGATCCGGTACCGCTTCCATGTTGTTGGGCGTTGTATGAGGAGTTTGAGGATACCAAGTTGTGAGGAAGTAAAGCTGTGCGAAACTTGTGACATTTCAGCTGAAAATGCACATCATTGGGATAAGCGGCTTTGGCTTCCAATCAGCACTCGACAGGTTGATAACACATCCAATATCTCGAGCGCCACAGTGTTTTGGTCTGGGGCTTGGCATTTCTACATAAATCTGTCGGCTTTCCATGACAGCTCGAGCCTGCATCAGGACAGCACGTCTGTCCATGCATGCGACCCTGGAAGCACCAGACTGCACCAAGATGGACGAACTGGACACTAATCTCGCAAATGTCACACTATCCTCAGATTCAGAAAAAAGTGCTCGCGATGCCCTCATTGAGAAAGCAGACCGTGAGCGTGACCTCGGTTGCTTCAACAAGGCTCTCGCATTGTACAGAGAAGCTGAAGCACAGGAGGGTGACTTGAGCATCTCAATCAAAATTGCCGGCTTGCTGGCTGAACAAGGCCGCACACCAGCAGCTGTTAGGGAGTGGGACCAGGCGCTGGATAAGTATGCTCTGACCGAGGAAGACGAGGAACTTTTGGCTGTGGCAGAGTTGTCCCGGGCCATTTGTGCCGGCGCCATGAATTGTCGGTTTCGCCCTGCCCTCGAGAAGGGGCTGAAGTATTTCGAGGATTGTGTAAAGCCCTTCCCGGTCACGGACTGGAAACGGCGCAAAGTAAAGTTATATCCCATTCCCATGTCAATAGTGAGAACTTACTGACTGCCTTCTCAGCTGGCCATTGTCCTACTGCTGGAGACTGCTTACTCGACCCTCAGAATATGTGGAGTTCAAGTCGGTGACCTGCCGTGGGACCAAGCCACAGTACAAGACCTTTACGAGGAGCTCATTCAATGTGAAATGTTCGACAAGGCTTACCACGTCGCCCAGTTTCCAAATTCGGGCAAGATCAAATCAGAAATGCACGACTTGACCTTGCTAGACGACCTAATGGCGCAGCCAAAGCTCCCTGCGCTGACTCATGCCCATATCCTCCAGTGGAAGGGAACTCTTGCCTTCGAGTCTCAGGACTTCGACAGTTGGGTCTCCTATCTGGAGGAAGCAGACGCTCTCTTCCGAGGGGAGGGGCACCAACTCGGACCACTTTGGTCTGAGTTGGAGCATATACATGACGACCCACGCAAGAAGCTTCAATACATTGAGCTGAAATCCGCCATAATCAGAATCAAAGATGCGTTTGAAAAGCTGGGCTGCTGGGGCGGCGCCAAGAATTGTATGCTGAAGCTCGCTACAATGGCCGTCGAGAATGCAGACATCGAGATGTTACAGCAACTCAACCACGAATATGAGCAAATCCGGCACGACTGTATGTCCACGATTGACTGGACAGACAAAGAAGAACTGGTCCTGCGCCGCTGGGACTACCAGGAACATCACGCAGCAAAGTTAATCAAGTCCTTCGAAGAGCTGTTCGGCATCTTCCAGGACTCCGACATGCCACTCCGGGCCGCCACTGTTGCGACCAACTTGTACGAACTGTATAAGAAGATAGGTGACAACCAGAAGGCCGAACTATGGGCTTCGAGGTTTGCCGAGTACACAGAATTCCACTCCCAGCCGACCCTATATATTTTTCACCCATTGATCCGCCGCTTGGTGACTAAATCGGATGATTCTGCTAGGCTTCCCTTTACAGAAGAGGTCGCTCAGCTCTCCAACTTCCTTACTGACAAAAAGACGCGGTACGCTGAGAATATCGCCACTTTCGAGAGAACGCAGATCATCCAGAGCATTTTCTATCTCCGAGCACTCTACTCCGATCGACCTTTCAGCCAATATAAGGAACTTTCCCTCATGTGTTTCGACGCAGTTAGAACTCTTTTACCACTACTTCCCACCGGAGAGCGTGCCACTATTGAGGCACATCTCCTGGAATATATCGGCATCTTACGTAACCAAGAGGCATGGCGGAGCTTTCCCCCTGCCATAGAGTCGCTCATCGAGTCGTATAATTGCCACGCTGATGCTGCCGGGATTCTTGAGAGCCTGGAAAGGGGTGGGGCAGCTCTCTCAACCGCCTACGCAGGAATGGGCTGGGCAGCACAGAGTCTGTGGTTCGCCGAGTCCTCCACAGCTAATAGGGGCGCTGTGGATGATCTCCTTTTCTTGGAAGCGGATGATTACTTTCGCCGGTCGCTAGACATTGCAGCTGAAGAAAGGTCGTTAGCCCTAGTTCAGCTAGGTACTTCTCGTCTGCAGAGCCTATGGCTAGATGGACTGCGTTTTACAATGGAAAGCAAAGGCAAAGATGATCACACCGCTAATCTTGCGTTGAATCAAGCTTGCGCCTGGCTTGATACGGGAAAGCAACACTTGGAAGCATCGAGGCGCGATTACTCCACGCTGACCAAAAGCTCTGCCATGTCGGGAAAGCAATCAACAAGGGCGGCTCTAACCGCAACAACCCTATATAAGAATGCGTTTGGCCTGGCATTCTGTATTGAGCGTCCGCGATATCTCTGGAGCTGGGTCCAAGACTCGAAAGCCCGCAGCGTATCAGACATCCTAGCTCTTGGGGCAAATATTCCCAGCACTTTACGAGAAGCCATTGACCGGACCCCGTCCACCAAGGAGTTATTCGATGAGGAGACCGATCTACGAGGCAGGCTAGATACAGCTGAGGGCGCATCTAAGGTTATGCTCCACGAGCAACTGGATGCGCTTCGTGGGCGTATGTCCCAAGACGAGCTTGCGGATGCTGTTTTGGCTCTTCGGGAGGGTCGACCGACAACGATAGAGGCGCTCCAAACTATCGCCCAGAAAGATTCTGAGCTGCTGTCCGTCGATGGTCCCATGAAGACTTGTCTACGGTCGGAGGAATTTGGCCTACGTCGAAGCGAGGCAAGACGTCGTGTCTTCTTCGTCGACTACGGCTTCCACCAAGATTCCGGGTTTGTTTTGGTCGCCTTTGGCAATACGGTTAACTTCAGCTGGACCAAAGTCAGTGTTCACGAAGCGGCGAAGTGGAAATCAGACTGGCTGGCGCACCAGGAGCCGGAAACGCCTCTTTCTGCGGCCCAAGCTGACCAGGACCCATATAGTCCACGGCTCCTGGACGGAGAAGACGCTGCGCTCACCTGGCTATCCCGCTTAGTGCAACCGCTCGTTGAAATCTCCAAGCCAGGCGATCTTCTAGTTATCTGCCCCTCGGAGTCCCTACACGGCATTCCCCTCCATGCGGCAAAAATCAGTGGTGAGGGCGAAAAGCCGACGTATTTTATTGAGAGAAACCCCATTGTCTACACGGCGAGCATGACAGTGACCGAACAGTGCATGGTGCGGGTAACCTCGCATACCTCCTCTCCGGGCGACACTACAAGTGACAGCATCGTGGGCGTGTACCGTCACCCTCAGCCAATCCGCGGCATGGCCACTCGTATCTCTCAGCAGTTCAGTCGACCGTTCAACATCGAGGTGGACAGGCAAATAAGCAAGACAGTGGTACAGGACGCCTGGGCGAAGTCCAAAACGGCGCTATTTTTCGGTCACTGTGGCCCAGGTAGCCGACCGGCTGAGCAACACCTGCTGCTGAACGACTTTCACTTGGAGATGCGCCAGCTTCCTCGTCCGGAAGAACTCTTCACAGTTGAGGACGTGTTTTCCACCAAGATATCGGCTTCGTTGATAACTCTAGTTGCATGTAGTTCCGCCGCACAATTTATTAGAACAGGCGACGAGCCAGTCGGTCTCCTTGCGGCACTGTTGTGTTCGGGGGCCAACAGTGTTGTCGGAAGCATGTGGCCCGTCGAGTCGCGGACGGGAGTAGCATTTGCGGAGGCATTTTATAAGAGGATCGCGACGCTTGTGAAGTCTAAAACTAGTCTGGAAGCGGAAATAGCGGTCAGGAGAGACAGTGACATGCGCCGGACAATGATTGACTTGGCAGTAGTACTTCAAGAGACTATCGCAGAGCTTAGGCGGTCACAGAGGCCAGGTTTCGACACCCGGAGCGTGATTCACTGGGGAGCTTTTACCCTAAACGGTGCCTGGCTGCTTAATATGCCGCATGTTGCGTCGGCCCCGAACCCTGGAGGAAACCAAGTGTTGTCATAGAGGGTGCAGCAGATGCTATATCTCCAGTAATAGTTCTACCACACAATCATTACCAAACTATCGAGTACCTAGTCGGACTTCTCAGCATGCCTCGGAAAGTTGCAAGTCATCGCCATTCATGCCATGACCCTAGGAACCATGTGAAATCTCCGGAGCGGTAAGGACCTTTCCGAGCCTTTGTTTCCGAACCTTCCAGCTTACTCCCCCACTACTATTTGAAAGCTATGGACTTCCTGCAACTGCTTGAGGAGTAGTAGGTTATATATATCAGTGAATAACTGTGTTACTAAGTACAAAATTATTTATCAATCTATTCTTTCCATTATTAATTAAATGGTGAATAATAAGGTATAAAAAGATAGGAAAGAATTTTCCTAGCCTCTGTACCTTTTATAGGGGTAGCCCCACTTTTCCTGAAGGAACCTCCGAATCCCTAGACTGTCACTCTTCGCGAGCTTTCGAGGAACAGTACCTTGTCTCCCGAGCAACTAATTTCGACGTCGTATTCAAAATTGTGCTCACCCAAATGCGCCTTAGAGAGGTTGTACGTCGACCCAACTTTCTTATCATAGGACTCGGACTAGTAGGGTCAGTGCAACAGTAGCCGCTGATTGCTTCCGGCGAGAGAGGTGAGAGCAACAGCCTGATTTCAGTGTCGTGGTACAGTTTCCGAATTCGCTTAGATGCCTGGAGAAACATGACGGTTACATAATGTCGTTGCAATCGATATGGTGTCTCTGAGTTTTACAGCTAAATATATTCTTCCATCTTCTTTATTCCTTTGTATAGCCGTTTCCGCCTCCCATTTTTCATATGGTATCCCCCTATAGTATGAAAATACTCAACTTGGACAGTCTGATGGAGTTATAGAGTCCAATTTGACAGGGAATACGAAGCAAAACCTAGCTATTTTGTACCAAATTCTATGGATGTTGCTTCCGCCTTAGAGCGCTCTTAAAAGACATCGAGTTCCGCCCTATGACAACCCTCCGTGCCCGGGTTGTAGATGCTATCATGAAAACAATTAGGACCATGGTCTATGACCGAAAGGTGAATAGTTCATAGCGGGGTAGGTTTCCCAGTCAAAGTCGAAGCCGAAGTCCGTTCCATTTGACAAAGAATCAGGAAAGTTCGGCGGCAGGCTCGAGAGGGTTTGGCCTGGAAGAGCTACTATCTCCGGTTGATATGGATCGAATTCGACTGCTGCATGGCGTTCATGGGACTCCGGCGCTGTGTGTGATTGTGTCGCGGGGGATCCTGTCGCTACGTGATTCTCGACCGACGACACATTCGATTGCGAGAATGACTGCTGGGTTGCCTCAAGACGCTCACTAGGGGCCGGCTCATTAGTATCGGGCTGTGAAGGGGAGACCGTGGTACTACTTCCGATTGCTGAGCTACGGGCAGTATTTCGACATGGGTGTATTTGTGACCTCAAACTCCTAGCGATCTGGTAAACTCTCTCGAAGACGTCCAAGTTCACTGCTGTTGCGCGTTGGGCTATCTCAGCTCCGTGGGTTCTCCGTAAGTCTTCCGGGAGGAAGCTATCGATAGCTTGGGCAAGGGCTGTAGGCGCCTGTGCCAGAAACAGCTCTCTCAGGAGGTTGACATCTTGGAAAACAGTGGCATCTAGATATGGGCTACCGGGGAGAGGATCGCCAGGGAACAGAATTCCGAAAATGGCGTTCCAGGTCTCTCGGTGCGTTTTTAACGTGCGTCTCTTCCTCAACTGCTCAACCTGTCCTCTCGTGGCATATATGAACTTCACTGGTGTTGTAATAGAGCAGTTTTGCCGCCTCACGTGCATATCTTTGAGTTCCTCATTCTCAAACTCGCAGAAGCATATGGAGCAATAGATAGGGCAGAGATGACGTCTCGTAATGTGTTGTTTGACACGAGATGGATTCTCGTAGTCTGCCAATCCGCAGCCACGAAACCTTTCCGGGTAGCGCTTATAGAATGGACACGCAAAACGGCGTCTTAGCTCACTAGAAGTTGGCAATTTTTTCGCTTTGTGAGGCCTGGGTTGGTCGCCATCGTCATCCCCTTCTTCAGCTCTATCATCACTCCCTGCGCCGTGGGTCCGAGAAGACTTCCGCTTTCCTCTTTGTCCTCCCTGCGTGGAACTACCGCCCTCTCCAGGTTGCTGGTGTCCGTTCTGCCCCTTCTGGGACGCATCGGTGGCAGATGGATTGGCAGCGATGTGGCGCATCACGCAGTGAATCACGGTAGATTCTAGAAGCCGCGAATAAGCCTGCTTGACTCTTGACAGATGCTGCCCAGTTTGGTCCCAGGATGGCGAATATTGGGATCCTTCAATTTCAAATATGGATTCTGAGTCGCTGAATATATCAGACTGATCAGACGTTAGATCGCTATATCGACTAGTGCCAATGGACGCTTCAGTTTCAGGACTAACTGTCACCAGGTATGCTTCATTACCGAGGCATAATGGAGGGTCTTGCGTGCTTAGTAAGACTCTAGGAGTGCTCGCGTCCCTGACATTTGGCTGTTGACTTGAAAGATTGGGCGGAAGTCTTCGTTTTCATATGAAGGGTTCCCTGCCTGAAAGTCTGGTGAGTTTGACACCAATGGAATCTCGTTGGTCAGAAAATCTCCAGTGACAGCTTTTCTTGTTAAACTATAACCCATTTTTAGACTTGCTAGCGTTATAGACCGGGAGTGGAGCACAATATCCGGTTTGTGCAGACATACCATTGCAAGACTTCGGTCTCTATGTCAATCAATTTCAGCAGTCTTTCGTTCTGTATCCTTATAGCCCCATCGCCACGAGAGGCTGAAGCCGTGGCGGGTTCCCGATGTGTGCTGGTTTGGTGGTGGTCCGAACCCCTTTTCGTTTTGCATTGCTCTTCAATCACTAGACCATCCCAATCAGATCAGGAAAGCAGCCACTGTCGCTGCTGCGAAGGGTCAAGAATTCATCATCTGTTGCATCATAGCCGACCACTGGCCTGTCGTAATCACTGCTAGTCGAAGCGTTATCCATTGGGTGATGGGTTCGATGGTAATCACAATGTTAGATTTAGCTAGTCAAACGATACGGTGATTCGGCTAAGTCTCTAGTTCTAAGGTAGGGGGATATGAGAATTTTATGTTGTAGCTAATTTGACCATCAGTGTTGGGGATTTTGGGATTATCAGCAAGCACTGCCATTGACTCCGCAGCACAAGTGTGCTGGACCTGCTTGAAATTCCGTGCGAATTACCAATGAAGTGCCTTCTGATCAAGCAGGCTATTCCATGCTCAGATTGCGGCTGGGCCACAGGGCGAAGCAGTTGTTGAAATATGAAGATAGCCAGAATTCCTAGTAACTCCACTTTTGCCGAAATTTATCAGTAGTGAGTGAGGTTGTATCTGGCTTTCTTGGCAATTGAAATCCGTAGAGGGTTTGCCAGTAATAGCTGAGGTACACTGAGGATCACGGTTGGATAACGAGACATCGCTACGAGTCACAGTAAATCATTTATTATGGCACAACAACTGGTGACTATTCTATATCGTTGGAAATTTCTCGTTAAGCTCTGTTAAGCATTGAGTGCCTTGTGTCATGTTACTATTCTCGTACATGTTTCAGTCTTCCTGTCTAGTCCTATACCGCCCTTTTGAACTAATATGAATCCACTCATATCTGTAAGGAGAATGAAAAAGCGAAAAGACGCATAAAGCCTCTGTTACCTTACTTCTCGAGGCATTTGTTGCCAATTATGACGATGCTATGGATGGTGGACCTCAACCTAATGTCGTTCCGATGGTCACTAAACATCCTAGCCACTTTAAGGCTAAGGATACTTTCAAGAGGGGCGTAAAATCAGTTGCTTTTCCTCTTGTACTTAATAACAATATCATGCTTGGATTTTGTCGCAGGGCCCCCCCTTCCGTTGGGCAGCAATACGGAACAACGTTGATCCTTCCGGAGCCCTGGAGCCTTATATCAGTGGATCACCCACAGCAAGTGGGATCAACGATTCCTAGCTTCTTACAAGTTAATATACCTTCAAGAGCTGTGTATCTACTCCCTAGTAAGTGTGACAGATTTGTCGTTACTAAAGGAGGTGTCTTAAAGATTGAACAGAAGGTGAGGCTACTTGTGACGGCTAGGAGTTTAACCAACTATTAAACCTAAGTCGTACGAGTTTATGTTGGCAAGAGTATCGTGGGAATCTAAGCAATAAGATAACTGTAATCATATTTCGTAATATTAAGGGTGTTTTAGATAACGAAGTTATATATTAAACTACTGCTGTTTATATTATGGAAATAACGAAGTTATACATTTTATTTATAGTTTATCGTATTTATGTTTAAGGTTATTTTGTTTATGAAGTTCTTTTAAGTTTTCTTAAGTTATTTCGAGGTTCGACGAGCTTAAACCTTTTTGGTTAATGAACTATATCAAGTTTTTTTTAAATTAATCACGTAACTTTTAGTTTCGGTTAGCGTTATGCCTTAAAAGAGCCCGACCGTCCTTATAATAGCTAAGCCCGTTAAGTTATAATACGATCTTTCTTTTTTTAAGATTTTTATTTTTAAAGATCGATTTATTAACTTATTAAATTTAATAAGTAATTTTTTTTATATTTATTATGTTAAATTGTGTTAGCGTTTTACTTTTTTAAAACGTATTAAATATTTTAAGTTTTTTATATCGTTTTATTTTCTATGTTTGCGTTATAAGTCCGAATAGAAAATTTGCAAAACTTATTATATGTGAAAATACAGCCCCTATAAGGATAAGGCTGGTAACCGACCAGCCACCGATCAGCTACCGACCCACTTACTAGTATAAATCCACCATCTGGCAGCTAATGGGAAACGCTAAATGGAAGTAACCTAATATACTTACTTTTTGGAATTTGTTTTACGACTAATCGGAAATCGCCTTATTTAACTTACAGCTATTTATTATCTTATAATTTTTCCATCTGCCATAAAAGGTAACGCGATAACTATTAAAAGCAAAACTTGCCGATTGCAAAACAAACCTAAATTACTAATCGAAAAAACCGCCAATCGGAACCTAATCGACAAACAATCGATTACAATACGGGAATAGGCGAAAAAGCCTATAACGGAACCTTAACGAATAAAGGATTATGGTCCCCGGAATCCTAAATTTCCTTATATATATAATAAAGATACGTCCTGATAACCGTTAATTAAACGGTCGGAAAACGGACGTAATATAACGAACGTATCCCGGAATTTAAAATAAAAAAAAGTTAAACCCTTTAATAATAACTAAATTTTGGAAATTATTTATTAACAAAACGAATAATATTCGAAATTATTCCGATAATTGGCCGAATAATAAATAATAATATAAGTTAAAAATAAAACTTTATAAATTAATTGTAATATCGTCGTAAAAGCCTAAAGGTAATAAACAAATACCGCATTATAATTACCCGAAGTTTTTCGAATACGTATCGATTAAAAAAAAGAAAATTAAATAAAAATTATTACGGAAATTTATATCGAAAAATTAAGGCAAAATATTTTTATTTATATCCAATAAGCTATAGGCCATATAAACGTTTTTATTATAAACGTTTAACAATTATACCGCATTATATTTAATTATTTTAATTACGAAAAAAATTAAAAATAAAAAACTTACACATTTTTATTAGGAGAAATTACGCAAATTTTAATTTTTTCGATAAGGAATATAAGGAATAATTTATAGAATTACGATAACAATTTAATTAATTATTATTAAATTTTTACGTTAAATAAAGGCTTTTAATTTATAAAATAAAATTTACGGATATTTTTAGCCCGGAAAATAATTAGGATAATAAACGTTTTGCTTTTAATTATTTTTATAAATTAATACCAGGATTACGAAATACCTTATTACGAAAAAACGTTAAATTAAAACGAATTAATAATATAACAAATAAAATAAAGCGTTACCAAAATACCTAAAAAAACGAAAAAAAAACCGATTATTTTCCGCTAAAGGTATTAATAAAAATAAACGATTTTATTTTAATGTTTTCGGAAAAAAATTTTTAAAGCAAATTAAAAACGTTACGTAAAAATAATAAAAACCGTAAGCGTTTTTATGTTCAAAAGGTAAATAATCGCCGATTTAATTTTAATCGGAATAAATCCATATAATTTAATATTTTTAGTTTTTATAAGAACTTATTTAAATATTATAACTATAGGAAACCAAGTTATAAAAATATAAATTATAAATTTAAAAAAACATAAAAAAATTTTGTTATCCCGGTTATACGAAAATGAATTTCCGAAAACCATATAAAACATAATAATATATAACGATAAATTAAATTAATTTTTAAACGTAAACCTAAAAAAAAAGCCGAAATAAATATGTATATTTAATTTATTTCGGCAAATAACTATAAAACGGTTAAAATAAAGCCGTTTTTTTTTAAAAAAAAGATATTTATTAAAAAAAATACAGGGAATATAATAATGTAAATAAATATAAATACCAGAATATAAATAAATATTATAAATAAAAAGTTGGCGAAAAAACTTAATTTTTAATTAATTTTTATAAATATTTTAAGTTTTATTAGCGTTAACGGCGTATATATTAAGTATTATAAGGTTTAGGAAATTCCTATTAACATAATAAATAATAACAAAAACGAGCGAATATTTAAACAAATATATTTTATAATATGCCGTAATCGGAAAACGCCTAATTTTTTATTATCTAAATCCGGAATAAATAAATTAAAGATTTTGCTAAATATAATTATATATTAATAATTATACAAATTATTACAAAAGGTCGATAAATAAAAAATTATAAATTTAATGTTTTCTAATAAGCAAATTTATATTATTAATTTAATAAATTTAATTAAAAAATTAAATATTCCTGAATTCGGAAAATAATAAAAATAAAAGGTAATCGACCTTTTTATATACTTAAAGAATTTCCGGCAAATATATTCCGAAAAAGTAATAAAAAAATATTGTAATTATTAGGGGCAGAATATATAATAAACCTAATACTAGGGAAAACGCCTTTATTCGGTCTAATTTACCTTATTTCGGAAATTTAAAAAAAAGTATTTGAAAAATATATCCGAAAAAATTTAAAAATAAACCGAATACGTTATTCGAAAGCGGATATAAAGGTACCAATATTATTTATATTTAAAAAAACGGCAGTTTCCACCTATATATCGATTATAAGGGGTTAAATCGGGTAACGATAAAAAACTAATACCCTTTACCTTTAATTTTAAAAGTAATAAATTACTTAAAGTTAATTAAGGTATTTTCGAAAATTAATTTTAAAAATATTTATTATCGTATTAAAAATAAAAAAAATAACCAGTAAAAAACAGTTTTCCGAACGTAATACGGATAATTCGAATATACTGTTATATTATTTAATTTTATTAAGGTATTAATTACGTTTTAAACTTATATATATAAAAAAATAATTAAATTAATTTATTATATATACGTAATATATTTAAATAATATAATTATTTATTCGGATAATTAAAAAAATATACGAAATATTTTAGCTAATTTACAAACGGTTATTGCAATATTAATTATTTATTAAAATATTTAAATACGAATTTTTCAAAAAGAAATTAAAATTTTTAAAATTTATAATTAATACCGACGGTTTAAAAATAAACCGTTAACGGGTCGATATTATCGAAACGTAATTAAAGTTAAAGTTAATTTATAATATTTAAGTATTTTTGGAATTTGCGAAGTTTTATCGGAAATTTATCGTTTATTATTTACGTATTATTAAATTTATTAGTAAGTTTTTAAAAAGGGCGTAAGGCAAAAATAAAGCAACAAAATTTAAATAACCCGAAAAAATTAAAAAGGTATTTCGAAATTTAAAAAATATTTTTTAATCGGCGATTATTTTTCGATATTAAAATAATGCCAAAAATACCAGGGTTAAAATAAATACCTCGGTAAAAACCATATTAAGAATATTTTTATAAAAATACGGAAAATATTAACGTTTAATTATATATTAGTTGCGAAAATTAAATTTAACCGAAAAACGGTAAATTACAAAATAATAAAAATTGTTGGCGATTATAAAAAACCTAAAATATTAATAGTAATACTTTAAAATTACGGAAAAGAATTTCCTAATATTTATTAATTATATAACGTTAAAAAATATAATAAAAACGCCGGCGCGTAACTTTAAAAGGAAATTAACCTAATAAATTTACCGCTTTATATAATTTAATTTTAAGATTTAATACTAACCGAATATCGCTAACTCGGCAAATAAATTATTTAAACGCCCGGATTACATATTAGGGGAAATTACGTATAAAAACGTAATTTTTACATTATTTGAAAAACTCGGATTTATAAATAATATATTAAAAATATATATAAAAAATAGTTACAAATATATAACGTGATTAAAAGCATTATAAAAGGGCAAAAAGCCTTATAAAAATATTGCAAAATTCGTTCGTTATAAAATTTTTAAACAGATTTTAAGTAATAGAAATTTAAATAACTATTATCCGCGTAAAAAAAACGGAAAACTTTCGTTATATAATCGTAAAAAACTTTTTCTAAAAAAATAAAAGCAAAATATTATATACTTACTAAACTTATTACTTATAAATAACAATATAAATATAAATTACAACAATAATACGATTAACGGTTAAATAATAATAATTATAAATTATAACCGTATTATAATTAAATTCCGAAAAATTTAAAAAATAAAAATAAAATTGATATTAAAATTATTATTTATAATTAATACGTTTTACGTTCCTTGGCGAAAAAACTGGCCAAAAATAAAACGGCATTTTAGCCGAAAATTTCTTAATAATTTTATGATTAGATTTAAAGGTTACAAACTAAAAACTTAAATATCATAAAATTAATACGGATAATTAAATGTTAAGCCGAAATAAAAAAAAGATATTTTTTAAACTTAAATAAAGTTTTACATTATTAGGATAAATTCGTAATCTCGTTATAAGGCGTTTTACGAAAATAATTAATTAACCAATATCATAATAATCCAAAAATAAAATATATAAAATATATCCGTATACTAAAATTAATAACCAAAATAATTTATTAGGAAAATATAACAAATAATATCCGAATTATTAAGGCATAATAAAGTTACGTTATAAACCATATAAATAATTATAGCTCTTATTATTACTTAAATAACCCTTCCAAAAAATCTCGTTAAATTTTATTACGAAATTTCCTAAAAGCCTAGGTTTAAACGGGCTAAAATATGACGTAATCCTGGTAATCGTCGACCGTTTTACGAAATTAAAAGTATTTATTTTTATGGTTAAAACCTTAACCGCAACCGAATTAACCTAACTGCTTTACGACGAAATTAAGTACAGATTAGGTATACCAATCAAAATTCTTAACGATAAAAATAAGTTATTAACGAATTAATTTTAGGCAAATTTTTGCAAAAAACAAAAAATAAAACGGCAAATATTAACCGCTTATTATCCGCAAACAAATAAGTAAACAGAATATACTTATTAAATTTTAAAACATTATTTTCGTAATTATATTAATAAATATTAAAATAATTAAATAAAATTATTACAAAATGCAGAATTCATATATAACAATATACGGAATACGTTTACCGGCCGTTTTCCGTTCGAAATTTTATATAAGTATTATTTAAAAATAATAAAATACCTTTTATAAAGATTTTAAAATTAAATACAAAAAATTAAAAAGCATTTCGAAAAAATAACGGTTATTCGTTAAGTAATATAAGAATATTAGGAAAAAATTACGGCAGCTCAAAAAATATTATAATTAATGTTATACGCTTATAGAATTCTAATTAAAGCAATAAATAAATTTATCGATTAAAATTTTCAAATACAAAAATAAAAAATTTATATTTATTTATATTTAGGTTACGATTAAAGAATAAATAAGCTCCTAAACGTATAAAATAATCTTTCTTATTAAATATTAACAAATACATAATATATTTTTAATATTTTTATTAAAACCGTAATATAATCGAAAACCAGATAACGTCCAAATAACGTTACTGGACTTAATAAAGGAATAAAAAAAAATAAATAATAAAGGATATCGTCCGTTACCGAAATAACCGGAAATAACGCGAATATTTAATTAAATAAAAAAAATTAACCTGCTAAATACAATACGTAAAAATCCCGAAAATATTTCGAATACATACTTAAAATATTATAATGCTACGAAAAAAAATTAAATACGTATATAAGAAATAAAACAACCCAAAAACCGCAAAATAATAATAACTTAATCGGAAATTAATTATTTAATAATTACAAAAATCACAAAAAATAATTTTAAGTAAAATTAAAATATTAATATTAAAATATTATTTTATTATATAATTACTTTTAAACTTTTAACAAATAATTACCTTATCGTATATCGATCAGAAATTTACAAATAATATAAAAAGAATTAAACCTTTATTTCGAAAACAAAATTTCGCACTTAATTATTAAGCCTTACGTTAATTAGTTTTTAATAAACGTATTAAAAAAATTAATATAAGAATATCGAAAAATAATCGAAAAATATATAATGGCAAAAAGTAAATACAATTATTAAATTTACTAAATATAAAATCCGAAAAAAAATTTAAAAACGTTTTATTTCTTATAAAAAATAAGGCCTAAATAATTGCAATATAATTTATCACTGGTCGGAAATAAGGCGCCGTTCTTAAAGCGTTTAACATATTTAAATTTGGTAACAGTTTCGCCGGACAAAATCATTTTTTAATTATAATTATTAATAAATATCAAAGTTTCGTTAAAACGTTAAAAATTAAGTAAAAAATATTCGTAAGCAAAAAACGTAACGGTATAACGGCTTTCGAAAATTGCCTTATTTATAAAAGTACCCTAAAATTGCGCCTAATTAGAAATTAATTACGAAATAATAAGAAAAAGACCATAATATTTATAAAAAAAACCTAAATTTACAAACCCATAAAATGGTATTAAAACTGGATTTCCGTAACCATAATAAACGATCGGAGGTCGATTTTCGTTATATTGAAAAAAATAATACTTTTTAGTAATAACTGCATTAAGGGTAAATTCGGCCTTGCGAAAAACGTTAAGTCGACGACTAACCGCAATTACGTCGGAACGTTTATATTAGGTACCCGTAATACGAGCCTTTTCGAGCTCGTCGATTAACTTCTAGTTATCGGTACCGAATTAAAAAACTGTTTAGGCAGTACCTTTAAAAACGATTAAAATCTAAATAAAAATCAAATAACGATATTAATAATATTAAGAATAATTGTTTACCATACGAAAAATTCTATAATAATAATTAACTATAACGTAATTTAAAATGTTCGGAATTTAAACGTAAACCGTACGGTAATTAAAATAACGTTATATTATATAAATATAATACGGCTTATTACTACCCGTAATACGATTAATATTTATTTTATTATCGGCGTCAAAAAAATAATATTCGAAAAAATCTTAATTTTTCTTAAAATTCCTTACGAAAAAAAAATATAACGAACAAAAATAATACGTAAAATAAACGGAAAAAATAAAATAGAAATAAAGAAAAATAAGAAACCGAACGGAACGCGTACGTAAAAAAAATAAAAATATAAGTACGAAAAAGAAAAAAAAAGATAAATAAAATAAAATTAAAAATAAATTATAATAAAAAATTGGGCGGAATATAATTAATTACGTAACATAATATATATTAATTATTACGGCAATTATTTATAATATAATATAGCGGTAAATTATCGGCAAGCATACGTAATCAAATTTACAAAATATATTATATTAAATTAATAATAATATTATTAAGAATTAATAATTTAAAAAAAGAAAATAATTATAAAAATATAGCCCTTATACGGATAAGGCTGGTAACCAACCAGTTACCGATTAGCTACCAATTTACTTATTAATATAAATCCATTATCTGGCAGCTAATAGGAAACGCCAAATAGAAATAACCTAATATACTTACTTTTTGGAATCTGCTTTACGACTGGTCGAAAATTACCTCATTCAGCTTACAACTGTTCATTATCTTATATTATAATTCGAAAAGAATACGGGCGTTATACGAAATATAATGGTTTTTATAACCTTTTTAATTTTTCGAAACTTAAATACAAAAAACTTATCGCTGAAAAACATAATTTAAAATTGAAAAAACGTATAGCTAAAAGAAATTACTTAAAATTTAATAATGCCTAAATAGGTTATTTAATATAAGATAATAGACAGCTATAAACTGGAGTAAGGTAATCTCCGACTAATTACAAAGCATATTTTAAAAAGTGAATATATTAGATTATTTCCATCTGGCGTTTTTTATTAATTATTAAATAATAGATTTATATTAATAAGTGGGTCGGTAATT
Source organism: Monosporascus cannonballus (assembly GCA_004154925.1). Lineage (NCBI taxonomy): Eukaryota > Fungi > Ascomycota > Sordariomycetes > Xylariales > Monosporascus > Monosporascus cannonballus. The sequence continues at coordinate 195,781 of QJNS01000107.1, forward strand.
AATTAAAAACTAGTCGGTTATTAACCTTATTTTTATACGGGTTATATTTTTATAATTATTTTTTTATATTATTAATTTTTAATAATATTATTATTAATTTGATATAACGTATTTTGTAAATCTGGTTACGTATTTTGCCGATAATTTACCGTTATATTATATTATAAATAATTGCCGTAATAATTAATATATATTATATTATATAATAAATTATATTTTGCTTAATTTTTTATTTTAATTCGGTTTTAATTTTACCTTATTTACCTTTTTTTTTACGTTTATATTTTTTTGTATACGCGTTTTATTTAGTTTTCCGTTTTTTTATTTTTATTTCGCTTTTTCCGTTTATTTTATATATTATTTTTGTTCGCCATTTCTTTTTTTCGTAAAAAGTTCTAAAAAAATAATATTTTGATATTAAAAAGGATTAGAATTTTTTTAACGTTATTTTTTTGACGCCGATAATAAATAGATATTAATCGTATTACGGGCGGTAATAAGCCGTATTATATTTACGTAATATAACGTTATTTCGATTACCGTACGGTTTACGTTTAAATTTTAGATATTTTAAATTACGTTATAATTAATTATTATTATAAAATATTTCGCGCAATAAATAATTATTTTTAATATTATTAATATTGTTATTTAATTTCCGTTTAAATTTCGATTATCCTTAAAAGTATTACTTAAATTATTTTTTTAATTCGGTATCGATAATTAGGAATTAATTAACGAATTCGAAAAAGTTCGTATTACAAATATTTAATACGAATATTCCGACGTAATTATGGTTAATTGTCGATTTAATGTTTTTCATAAGGCCGACCGAATTCGTTTTCAACATAATTATTATTAAGAAATATTATTTTCTTAATATAATTAAAATCGATTTTTAATTATTCATTATTGTTACGAAAATTCAATTTTAACGCCGTTTTATAAGTTTATAAACATAAATCCTTTTTATAAATATTACGGTTTTTTTATTATTTCGTAATTAATTTCTAATTAGACGTAATTTTAAGGTACTCTTATTAATAAGACGATTTTCGAAGGCCGTTATGTTATTACGTTTTTAATTACAAATACTTTCCGCCCATTTTCCGACGTTTTAATAAAGCTTTAATATTTATTAATAATTATAATTCAAAAATAGTTTTATCCGGTAAAATTATTACCAAACCTAAGTATATTAAGCGCTTTAAGGACGGCGCCTTATTTCCGATTAATGATAAATTATATTCCGGTTATTTGAGCCTTGTTTCTGGTAAAGAGTAAAATATTCTTAAATGTTTCCCGGGTTTTATGCCTAATAAATTTAATAAACGTATCCGTTTTTTGCCATTTTATATTTTCTAATTATTTTTCGATATTTTTATATTAATTTCTTTAATATATTTATTAAATGTTAATTAATATAAGGCTTAATAATTAAATGTAAAATTTTATTTTTAAAAATAGATTTAATTTTTTTAACGTTATTTTTAGGTTTTTAATCGGTATACGATAAAATAATTATTCGTTAAAAGTTTAAAAGTAATTATATAACTAAATAATATTTTAATATTAATATTTTTATTTTATTTAAAATTATTTTTTATGATTTTTATAATTATTAAGCGATTAACTTCCGATCGGGTTATTATTATTTTGCGGTTTTTGGGTTATTTTATTTTTTATATACGTATTTAACTTTTTTTTCGTAACGTTATAATATTTTAAATACGTATTCGAAATATTTTCAGAACTTTTATATATTGTATTCGGCGAGCTAACTTTTTTATTTAATTAGATATTTTCGTTACTTCCGGTTATCTTAATAACGGATAATATTTTTTATTATTTATTTTTCTTATTTTTTATTAGATTCTGTAATGCTATTTGAATATTACCCGGTTTCTGGTTACAATATGATTTTAATAAGGATATTATAAATATATTATATATTTATTAGTATTTAATAAAAAGAATTATTTTATACGCTTGGAAACTTATTCGTTCTTTAATTAGCACCTGGATATAAATAAGTACGAATTTCTTTATTTTTAAATTTAAAAGTTTTAGTCGATAAGTTTACTTATTATTTTAATTAGAATTCCATAAGCGTATAACGTTAATTATAATATTTTTTTAGATTACTGTTACTTTTTCTTAATATTTGTATATTATTTAACGAACAGCCGTTATTTTTTAAAGTATTTTTTAATTCCTTATATTTATTTGTTAAGCTTTTATAAAAAGCATTTTATTATTTTTAAGTAATATTTATATAAGGTTTTAAACGGAAAACGGCCGGTAAACGCGTTTTACGTATTATTATATGCGAATTTTATATTTCGTAATAACTTTATTTAATTATTTTAATATTTATTAACGTAATTACAGAAATAATATTTTAAAATTTAATAAGTACGTTGTGTGACGGCTAGGCGGTTTAACTAACTATTAAACCTTAAGTCGACGGGTTTATATCAGCAGGAGTATTGTGGGAATCTGAGCAATAGATATAATAATCGTATTACGTCTCGTAATACCAAGGGTACCTTGGGTAACGATATTATATTACAAGCTGAAATTATTTAAATTATGGAATTAATAAACGTATATATCCTATTTTTGTAACTGGATTATTATAAATAAGTTAGTAATCCGGTTTATTGGCTTACTACCAGTAAGTTAGTAATTTATTACGTGATCCGCCTTACCGCGTACTTATGGTTGGATCATGATAGACCGTTTCTGGAAACCGTGGCTCGTTAGGTTATAATACGATCTTCCCTTTTCACAAATCTTGCCCTTAAGATTTCTTTTTTTTTCGGTAAGTTTTTTGTATCCATTCAATATGTTTTCCGATATGCCTAAACGTCGTTTTCGCAAATCTGAATAACAACTTGCTCTGGCTAATTTAATTAAATTCGAAGGTTTTAACGCGATGCTTTATTTTTTTTATTTTGCTTGGCAGCTTAATTGCCAAATGATAAACGGGGTTTTTCGTTATAAGAAATACGTCCGTCGGAGACGTTCGTATAATAAAATAAAAATCCTTATTTTTATAATTAATCGTTATATTACAAAGTTAAAAAGATTAAAAAAGGAAAAGCTAACGGCCGAAAAGTTTTTATCCGAAGTTTTTGCGCATTTTTTTCGCATATGTCGTTAACGTTAATATTATTAATCTTAGAGTGCAAAATTTGTTAATTGCGTTTTTTAAGCTTTAAATAATTTTAACGATTTTGCTTATTTGGAGTTAAAGTCCGTAATTAAGATATAAATTTCGGGTAAAGTGGACGTTATTAACTAGAACGCAGTAAACCAAGGGTTTTTTTCTTTAGATCTTATAAACTGGAGTATTATTATTTTGGGTAATTCTGTTATTACTAATGAAAATTTTTTAATAAGTATTAGGCGCCAATAAGATTTTTGGCAAGTTCCCAAATGTTTTCGGAATCCGAATGCTTTTTTTATTTAATTAGGTATTAGGTAAGTCTGTTTTATATCCGTATGTCGAGAATTTTTTCCACTTTATATACCTGTTCGTCCTTTATTTTTATATCGTTTTATACCGTATATATCTTAATTATATTTGTTATTAATTCGAATAAAAAAACGTAAAAAATTGGATAAAGTTTAATTTTTGGTAAAAGTTTTAACTGGTAATTATTTTCTGAGATTCTTTTAGCGATTTTGTATGAATCGATATATTTGAAATCGAGTTTTTTATTAGGTCGTTTTATTTAAATATTTTTATAACATGGAAAACCATTTCCCCTTTTTCGAAAATTAATTTTTTTAACTTTTTTTGGTTATAATATTTGTTTATTTAATTCCGTACAAATTCCAATTTTATCTTTATTTCTTGGTGTAATTATCGTAACCGTTTTAACGTTAGGATTATTTTGATATTAATTGAACCGTTATTACGTATTTCTTTATAAACTTTTAGGATAAAATTAAATTTGCGTTCGTAAATATTATTTTGATAATTTTGTAATAATTAATATTATAAATTAACTATGCAATTAGTAATTTTTTAACCCAGGTATTTTGTTCGTAATTAATATAATATCGTAAATAAGTTTTTAATGTTTAATTTATATATTTTGTTTATTGTTTTGTTTATAGTTTAAATATATTCAATAATTTGTGATTTAAGCCGATTTATCTTATTAAGCCTTATTAAAACTTTAATATAAATATTAATCCTTTATTTAAAATAATTTTTATTAATAATCCGTATATGCTAAAAATATATTTAAAATATATATATATTAAATATTCGGCGTTTATATCCTCGTAATATAATAAAAAGTAAAAAGATTTCGTAAATTAATCGACAATTACGAAAATATTATTATAATATATTTCCGTAATTAGATTTTTTAATATAAGTAACTTAGTAATAAAGTTCAATATAACTAAATACCATAATTGCTTTATAACTAATAATAGCTGTAATTTTCCGTATGGCTTATATCGTCGAACTTTTATTCTGGCGCAAATATCGTATTGCCGTATAATTTTTTATATCGTTATTTTTATTTTAAGAAAAGAATATATACGTTAAAATTGCTTTAATGTTTTGTAAATTCTTAAATATTCGTATAACTGATATTCGTATATTATACGTATTCGATTTTTCTGATATTCTTTTAAAACTTGTATTTTATCCATTTTTTGATTTTTTGGGAAGCTGCTATTATATTACTAAATTTTCTCATGTATATCGAAAGATACTGCCCAAATTATTACAATTTGTCGTAAGCGTATATATCCTTTGATAATAATATCGAAAATTATATGGCTAATTTTACCCAATTTTTCGTTAAGGTTTAATCACTTACTTAAAACATTTACTTTGCCGTTTTCTGATTTTTTCTTATGGATAATAACGAAATCGAAATTCGCCAATTTTTCCGCGTACCGAAGTTATCGTTTTGTAAGTTCTCTAATTGTAATAAATCGGGTAAAATTTTGATAATCCGTATAAACCTTAATTTAATACAAACTTCCTTTTAGAAAATGCCTAAATTTTCGAAATATTATAATAATAGTTATAAATTCCTTATTTGGAATGCCATAATTAAATTTGGTTTTTTTTAACTTATACGAAAAAAATATAACAAGATACAATTTGCCTTAATTATTTCGTTATCCGATTATTACGCCTAATGCGTAATCCGAAATATTGGTTTTTAATTTTACGGGGCGGTTTAAATTGTATATAATTAATATTAATTCGTTAATAATTACATCCTTAATATCATAAAATGTTTTTTCCGTATTTGGTATTTATTGAAATTCCTTTTCTTTTCGTAAAATCCGTTAAGGATATAATTATTTTACTAAAGTTTCGAATAAATTTTTTATAATAATTAACGAATCCAAAGAATACCTATACCTTTTTAATCGTTATTAGCGTTTGCCATTTTATGATTATAACGATTTTCTTAGGGTCTATTCTAATATGTCCTGGGGTAATAATATGTTCCAGATATTTAATTTTCTATATATAGAATTAATTTTTTTTTTGCATTAACAAATAACTTTGCATCCTGTAAAATTTAAAAAACCTTATAAACGTATTTTACGTATACTTTTTTTATTTTCGAAAAAATAAAAATATTATTAAGATAACATATAACAAAAACATTAAGATATTTTCGTAATACATAATTTACTATTCGTTAAAAAGTTATTAATACGTTCGTAAATTCTATTAATATAACCAAATACTTAAATAATCCGTATTTTGTTTTAAAGATTATTTTTTATTCGTATCTTTTTTTAATTCTAATAAGGTTATATCTATTTTTAAAATCGAATATTATAAATTATTTAGCTCTGTATAATCGGTTTTTTATTTCCGTAATTAAAAATAATAATATTTGATCCTTAACAGTAATATCGTTTAATTATCGATAATTAACCATAAGTCGTAAATTTCCGTTTTTTTTAGGTACAAAAAATATTAAGTATTCTGTTAGTAACTTCGAAAATCGAATCCATCCTTTTTGTAACCGATTTGTTAGGTATTTTCTAAAAGTACGTAATTTGTTTTTGTTAAAATTATAAATAAAGTAAAATTTTGTCGAAAATCCTTTTTTAAGAATTATTTCGTAATTTTATTCGCTATATTCTGGTAGCTTTATATTAAACTCCTTTTTAAAAATTGCCTATATCTGTAATATTATGGTGGTATATTAATTAAAGTTTTTAACTTTTAGGGCTATTATTTTTTTAGATCGTTATTTAATTACTTTAGTTTTGTTTTGATAGTAATAACGATACGTCATCTTCGTTTTTAATGCCCGTTCTTTTTTTTATATTTTGTTCCTTTAGGTAATAAGATTTCTGTCGTATTTTTATGCCTATATTCGTCGTTATTTTCGATCGAATATTAAGATCTTAATTTTTTTTATTTGTTAACAAGAAATAAAACGAATTTTACTTGGCTAGTTCTGCCGTTAATTAAAATTCCGTATTGGCGTATTTATAGTAATCCTAAAATCATATCGTAATTCTTAAGTGGAACGATATCGAAATTAATTATTTAATATTGTTTTTTAATAAAAATCTCGAAATAATTAATTTTGCATATAATTTTTCCGTTATCGTAAACGAATTCCTAACTTTCGGCATTCGTCGTTATATAAAGTTTTAACTTATATTTCCATAATAATTTAAATTTATTAATTACGTTTAGTATAATATAATTCCTATCCAAACCTCCGTAATCCATTATTACGGTATACTAGTACGTTCCGATTCGTATATCTAACGTAATAAGATCGTTAACGTTTCTTATTATCGTATTTAAAGCCTTTTTTAGGAATTTTCTTTAATTTCTTTGGATTTCGTTATTTTGCGGCTTTTTTACAGGTAATTTTCTTTTTCTTTTAATTTTTATTTAAATCTATCCAGCTTTGTTTATATTTATTTATTTAGCGCATTAAATTGTTATATTTGTTGTTATTACCGGCGTATTATTTCTTCGAGCCGTATTAATTGCTTTTGATTTTTTTTATAATTCTTTTCCTTAACGAATAAATTATTTTCTTATATTTGCGATTATATTTTATTATGCGTTATCTTAATTAACCTTTCAGAGTTTCTCTATAAATTAACGTATTTCTTCTTTGATAACCTTTTTTTATAAGGGTTTATAATAAATATTAATTAAAAATAAAGATCCGTAATAATTTTCTGATAATATGTTTTAACCGTACGTTAAATTAATTTATTTTCCGTTTGGTAATTATATTATCCATAATAACAAAAGGGGTTTTGCTACGGATATTATTTTTCTTCGAACCAACTTTTTACTTTAATTAACTGTTAAATATTTCCTGGAGCTATGGTTCGAAATTATCGATATTATTACTTATTATTTTTATTATTTTCGGTACGGTTTGAAAAATCGAATACTTTATAATATAGACGGGTAATTCGTTTATAAATATATTATATTTATTTTTTGTAATCGGGATATTCCCGTCGTCGACAATATATAGCATATATTCTGCCGTATCGATCAGGGGTTCCAAAACAGATTTTCTTTATTTAATTCTGATATTCGCGTAATTATCCTTATAATGCTTTTTATCGTATTTATAACGTTTATTAAATTAACCTTTTGGCTTTTTTTATTTTTCGTCGAATTTTTTATTATAATAATTCTTATTAGACTTTTTTTATAAGCCTAATATATATTTAACTTAAATAATATTAATAATTTTATTATTATTTTCTTAATTATTTCTAGGTTATTTTTCTGGTATAAAGGTTTAATTATTTTGCCGTAGCTTTTTAGGTTTTTTGCATTTGTAAGCCTTATATCCTATTTTACCATAATTAAAGCATTGAATTTAGCTCTAGTTTTATCTGTAGGTAACGCCGAATTCCATAAATCCTAACGCCGTTCTATAAGAAATAAGGAATATATTTCGTTTTTTCCTCTGGTTGGACTTATTATATTCTGAACGTAAAGTATATTATCCTTTTTTCTTTTATTATTTTTCAAATTATTGATTATTAATTTTAATTACCTTTATAATATACCGGTCCAAAAAAACTAATTATTAAATCCGAATAATCTTATTTTTTATATTATTTTTTAACCTTTTATAAAATATATCGATAAAGGTATCGGCCTTATCGTTTCCTTATTTAGCCTTAGCCGCAAAACTTTTGAAAATTACGGCATATTTAAACGCAAATCTTTTCTATCAAAATTACAAAAGTTATTAAACCGTAAATCGTTTTTTATCTGGATTACCGAAATTATTATATATTTTATTTTCGAAATTAATATAAAGTAAAAAGATTTTATTAATAAAGTTCTCCTTATCCGACTTTCTTATTTCCAAAAGATTCCTTATAACAGGTTTAAACCAGTTAATAACGTTTTCCGTTAAGCATATTTTTATTATTAAAACCTAATCCGCCGGGTTATTAAGATTTAAAAAACTAAAATAAATTCGTACCTAAGTTAAAAAGGTTTAAAGGTTACTTTTTTTATTATAAGGCTCCGGCTTTTTAGGTTTTATACGGGCGAAAAAGGTTTAAGTAAATAACATAGCCTTAATTTGTCGGATTTCTTTTTCCAGTTCCCGAATTCGAACTTAAAGTTATTAAATAAGGGTTTCCTAAGCGCTAGTCGATATTTTGACAATATTAAATATTGCTTAGAATTTGACGGTATTACTGAATAAAAGTTTATAACGTATAACGGCTAAACGGTTTAATTAATTATTAAACCTTAAGTCGACAGGTTTATATTAACAGAAATATCGTAAAAATTTAAGTAATAAATATAATAATCGTATTACGTTTCGTAATGTTAAAAGTATTTTAAATAACGATATTATATTATAAGCTAAAGTTATTTAAATTATAGAATTTAATAAGTATATATATTTTATTCCTATAACTGGATTATTATCAATAAGTTGGTAATCCGGTTTACTGGCTTACCACTAGTAAGTTAATGATCCGGCTTACTGGCTTACCACCAATAAGTTGGTGATCCGGCTTACTGGTTTACCACCAGTAAGTTGGTAATCCGGCTTACTGGCTCACCACCAGTGAGTTGGTGATCCATCACGTAACCCGCCCCACCGCGTACTTGTGGTTGGATCATGACAGACCGTTTCTGGAGACCGTGGCTCGTTGGGCCATGACACGTTTTATTTGCTTATCGGGTCACGGATAATAAACGATTAATATTTATTATTTTATTTTTTATTTTTTGCAAAATTTGCTTAAAATTAATTAATTAATTATTTATTTTTATTATTAATAATTCCGATTAACGTATCAAATTTGCATTTAATTTTGCCGTAAAATAATCGGGTTAATTTAATTATAATTAAGGTTTTAATCGTAAAAATAAATAATTTTAATTTTGCAAAGCTGTCGACGTCCACCAGGATTACGTCGTACTTTAGCCCGTTTAAATTTAGATTTTTAGGAAATTCCGTAATAAAGTTTAACGAGATTATTTAAAAAACTTATTTAAATAATATTAAAGGTTATAACTGTCCATATGGTTTATAGCGTAATTTTATTATATTTTAATAATTCGGATAGTACTTTATATATTTTCGGATATTATTCGTTATATTTTTTAATAAAACTTTTTAGTTGTTACTTTTAACATATAAATATATTTTATATATTTTGCCTTTAAATCATTGTAACATTAATTAATTAATTATTTCTATAAAACGCCTTATAACGGAATTATAAATTTATTCCGATAATATAAAACCTTATTTAAATCCAGAAAATATTTTCTTTTTATTCCGGCTTAGTATTTAATTATTTATATTAATTCCATCATATTTAAAGCCTTAATTTGTAATTTTCGAATATAATCGTAAAATTATCAGGAAAGTTTTAGTTGAAATGCCGTTTTATTTTTGAATAATTGTTTTACTAAAGAACGTAAAACGTATTAATTATAAATAATAATATTAATATTAATATTAATTTTTTTTAGATCTTTCGAAATATAATCGTAATACGGTTACAGTTTACGGTTACCGTTATTTAACCGTTAATTATATTACTTTTATAATTTGCGTTTATATTATTGTTCGTAAGTAATAAATTCGATAAATATATAATTCTTTGTTTTTTTTTAAAAAACTTTTTTTTAATCGTATAACGAAAGTGTTTTAGTTTTTTTAAGCGGATGGTAATTATTTAAATTTTTGTTACCTAAAATTTATTTAGAAATTCTATAACGAACGAATTTTACGTTACTTTTATAAGGCCTTTTATCCTCTTATATTGTTTTAAGTTGCGCTATATATTTATAACCGTTTTCCGTACGTTTTCCGGCATATTATTCGTAAATTCGAATATTTTAAATAATATAGGGATTACGTTTTTATACGCGATTTCTCCTAATATATAATCCGGGCGTTTAAATAACCTATTTGCCGGGTTAGTAATATTTGGTCGGTATTAAATCTTAAAATTAAATTACGTAAGGCGGTAAACTTATCGAGCTAATCTTTTCTTAAGGTTACGCGCCGGCGCCTTTATTATATTTTTCAACGTTATATAATCGGTAAATATTAAAAGAAAATTATATTCTTAAAGTATTATTATTAATATTTTAGGCTTTTTATAATTGCTAATAATTTTTATTGCCTTATAACTTAGCGTTTTTCGGTTAAACTTAATTTTCGCAATTAATATACGATTAAACGTTAATATTTTTCATATTTTTGTAAAAATATTTTAATATAACTTTTACTGAAACCTTTATTTTAACCCTGGTATTTTTGGCGTTATTCTAATATTGGAAACTAATTGCTAATTAAAAAGTGTTTTTTAAACTTCGAAACTTTTTTTTAATTTTTTCGAATTACCGGAATTTTATTTTATTTTTTTGCCTTACGCTCTTTTTAAAATCCTAATAATAATTTCGGTAATACGTGAATAATAAGCGATAAATTTCTATTAAATGTTCGCGAATTTTAAAAATATTTAAATATTATAAATTAACTTTGGTTTTAGCTATTTTTTAATAGTATCGACTTATTAGCGGTTTATTTCTAAGCCGTTAATATTAATTATAAATTTTAAAAACTTTAATTTTTTTAAAGAAATTTATATTTAAATATTTTAATAAATAATTAATATTATAATAACGGTTCGTAAACTAATTAGAAATGTTTTACATATTTTTGTTATTATTCGCATAAATAATTATATTATTTAAATATATTACGTATATATCATTAATTAATCCATTTAATATATTATATATATAAGCTTAAAACGTAATTAACGCAGAAATAAAATTAAATAATATAATTATATATTTAAATTATCCGTATTACATTTGGAAAACAATTTTTTATTAGTTGCCTTTTTTAATTTTAATATAATAATAAATATTTTTAAGATTAATTTTCGAAATTATTTTAATTAATTTTAGGCGATTTATTATTTTTAAAATTAAAAATAAAAGGTATTAATTTTTTATCGTTATCCGATTTAGTCCTTTATAATTGACGTATAATCGGAAATTACCTTTTTTTTAAGCATAAATAATACTAGTACTTTTACGTCCGTTTTTAAATAACGTATCCGGCCTACTTTTAGGTTTTTTCGGATATAATTTTTTTAAATATTTTTTAAGCTTTTGAAATAAGATAAATTAAGACGAATAAAGGCGTTTTTCCTAAGATTAAATTTATGACATATTTTGCCCTTAAGAATTAAAATATTTTTTCGTTATTTTTTCGGAATATATTTGCCGGAAATTCTTTAAGCATATAAAAAATTAATTATTTTTTATTTCTGTTATTTCTCGAATTCCGGAATATTTAGTTTTTTAACTAGGTTTATTAAATTAACGGTATAAATTTACTTATTAGAAAATATTAAATTTACGATTTTTTATTTATTAATTCTATATAATAATCCGTATAATTATTAATATATATTTATATTTAATAAAATCTTTAATTTACTTATTTTAGATTTAAATAATAAAAAATTAAGCGTTTTCCGATTACGGCATATTACAAAATAAATTTACTTAAATTTTCGTTCGTTTTTATTATTATTTATTATATTAACAAAAATTTTGTAAATCTTATAATATTTGATATACGCGTTATTAACACCGATAAAGCCCGGAATATTTACGGAAACTAATTAAAAATTAAGTTTTTTTTATTAACTTTTTACTTATAATATTTACTTATATTTTGAAATTTATATTTATTTATACCGTTACGTCCTCCGTATTTCTTTTAATAAATACCCTTTTTTTAAAAGGCGGTTTTATTCCAACCGTTTTATAGTTATTAGCCGAAATAAATTTAACGTATATACTTATTCCGGTTTTTTTTGGGTTTACGTTTAAGGATTAATTCGATTTATTGTTATATATTATAACGTTTTATATGGCTTGTAAATGTCGGTTTCCGTATAGCCGAGATAATAAGGTTTTCGTATCCCTTTTTAATTTGCGATTTATACTTTTATAACCTGGCTTTTTATAATTATAATATTTAAATAAGCCTTTATAAAAATTAAAAGTATTAGATCGTATAGATTTGTTTTAATTGGAATTAAATCGGTAATTATTTGCTTTTCGAATATAAAAACGCCTATAGTTTTTATTATTTTTACGCGGAATTTTTAATTTGTTCTACGGGTTTTTTTCCCGAAAGCAATAAAATAGGATCGTTTATCTTTATTAATATTTTTGGCGGAGAATAATCGATTTTTTTTTTGCTTTTTTTTAGTCGTCTTAATAGCATTTTGCCTTATTTATTACATAATTAATTCGTTTTAGCTTAACGTTTTTTTGTAATACAGTATTTCGTAACTTTAATATTAATTTATAAAAATAATTAAAAATAAACCGTTTATTATTCCGATTATTTTCCGGATTAATAATATTTATAAATTTTATTTATAAATTAGGAATTTTTATTTAGTATAAAAATCTAATAACGATTAATTCAATCGTTATTATAATTTTATAAATTATTCCTTATATTTTTTATCGAAAAACCTAGGATTTATATAATATTTCCTGATAAAAATGTATAAATGTTTTATTTTTAATTTTTTTCGTAATTAAAATAATTAAACGTAATATAATTATTAAACGTTTATAATAAAAACGTTTATATGGCTTATAACCTATTAAATATAAATAAAGACATTTCGCCTTAGCCTTTAGGCGTAAATTTCCGTAATAATTTTTATTTAATCTTTTTTAATTAATACGCGTTTAAAAAATTTCGAGTAATTATAACGCGGTATTTGTTTATTGCCTTTAGGTTTTTATAATAATATTGCAATTAATTTATAAAGTTTTATTTTTTGAACCTATATTATTATTTGTTATTTGGCTAACGTTCGAAATAATGTTAAATATTATTTATTTTGTTAACGAATAATCTTTAAAATTTGGTTATTATTAAAAAAAAATTTTTTATTTTGAATTCCGAAACGTAATTATGATATTATGCCCATTTTCCGACCGTTTAGTTAATGGTTATTAAAACGTATTCTTATTATATGTATAAGGTGATTCGGAATCTCAGGAATTATGGTTCTTTATTCGTTAAGGTTCCGTTATAGGCTTTTTCGCCTATTTTCGTATTATAATCGATTGTTTATCGGTTGGGTTCCGATCGGCGATCTTTTCGACTAATAACCTAGGTTCGTTTTGCAGTCGGCGAACTTTACTTTTGATGGTTATTATGTTACTTTTAATGGTAAATGGAAAAATTATAAAATAATAAATAGCGATAAGCTGAGATAAGATGATTTCCGACCAGTTATAGAACGTATTCCAAGAAGTAAATATATTAGGTTATTTTTATATAGCGTTTCTTACTAACTGCCAGATGGTGAATTTATATTAGTAAGTAGGTTGGTGGCTGATCGGTGGCTGGTCGGCTACCAGCCTTATCCTTATAAAGGCTATATTCTCATATTTAATTATTTAAATTATTTACAAAAATAAAAAAAGCTTTTTGTAATTGTAATATTAAAATGTTTCGCCGGAATATTTAAAGCATAAAAATAATGAAAAAAATGTAAACCTTTAAAAAGAGTAAAAATAATTAAAGGCGGTAATTATAACGATTATGTTAACGTAAGCCGTAAATTAAGTCGGTTAATCCAGTATTAAAATTATTAATTATCCGTTAATTAAGAAGCCGGTATTATGATAAACATTTCGTAATAAGAATTAAACGTTTATAAGGTTTTTCGTAGACTTTTTAAGTATTTTCGAAATTTGGATAAGTTTTTTTATATAATTAGATATTAAGCAACTCTATTTTTTTGTATATTATAATTTTTTTTCATTTCGTATATAATTTTGTATTCCGTTTTTACGTTATTTTGTTTCGTATAATTTTGATATTATTTGCCGTTAATTTAAATAAGAAAATTTAAAAAACCAGAAGAAAACTTAACCTTTTATAAACATTTCTAGTAATAATTGCTTTTAGAGATTCTTTTTATAATTTTATAAAATTAGATATACTTAAAATCCAATTTGTTATTTAAATATTTTTTACATCGAAATAGATTATTTTTCTTTTTTAGAAAATTAATTTCTTTACTATTTTTTAAGTATAATGCTTACTTAGTTTTATACAAATTTTAATTTGAATTTAAATTTTACATATAATTACGTAAACTATTTCGACATTAATATTAATTTGATATGAATTGATTTATTGTACGCATTTTTATAAATAAATATTAAATATAAAATTAAAATTCGTGTTTACTAAAACCGTTTTAATATTTTCTCAAAAATTAATATTATAGGTTAATTAAATAATAAATACCTTTTTGATTTAATTATTTTATTCGTAATTAATGTAATATTGTAAATATATTTCTAACGTTTTGTTGCATTATTTCGTTTATTTATCTATTTAAAGTATAAACATGTTAGATATTTTATAATATAACACGATTTATATTTTAAGATTTTATTATAACTTTAAAATCACAGTACTTTTTTTTTAGCAAAAATCCTTTTATATAATAATTTATATATAATCATAATATATGTGAAGACAAATATTACTTATTCAATAAATAAAAAATAGAAATGTTTCGGAAATCTGTTACCAATTACGAAAATATTACCATAATATATTTCTGTCGAGAAAGTTTCGAGTAAAGGAAATTTGATAATAAAATTTATAATAATCGAATTTTATAGTCTTTTTTAAAACTAATAATAATAATTATTTTTCTTAAAGATTTTATCCTTGTATTTTGCTTTTATTATACCAATATATTATCGTCGTATCTTTTAAATTATTATTTAATTTTAGGAAAATAATAAATGCGTTAAAGTTATTTTAAAACTTTTTAAATAGCGAAATATTTATATAATAAGAATTTATATATATATTGAATTCAATTTATGTAATATATTTTTAGCAAATTTTAAATATATTTTTAATTTTACGATATATATAATATAATATAACTCGTTTTATTATAATCTAGAATAAATAGAAATATTGATTTAAAATAATATAGACTATTATATATTAAATTTAAAATAATGTTTTTCATAATCTAATTATTTACTTAAAATGTTTATTCTATCGTTTTCTAAATTTTTATTATATATAAAAATAAAATCGAAATTTGTTATTCATTTTATATATTGTAATTATCCTTTGGTCAATTTCTGAATAGTAATAAAACAAATAAAACTTTAGTAATTCGTGTACATTTAATTTAATAATAATTTTCCTTACAAAATGTCTAAACTTGCAAAATACATTAACAGTAACAATAAATTTCAAATTGAATATAACAAATTTTAAAACTTTTTAATATATATAAAAACACGATATAATATGATTTGCCTTAATTATTCAGCAATCAAACAATTACGCTTAATGTATTATCCGAAGTAATAATTTTTAATTCAATATAGCGTATTAAATCGTATATATTTAATACCGACTTGTGAGCAACTGTATTTTTTAATTGTTAAAATGTTTTTTTTACATATAGTAGTTAATATTTTAAAAATTAATTAAATATATAATGATTTTGTGAAAACTTCGAAAATATTTTCAATAATAATTGACTAATATAAGAAATGTTGATACTTTTTTAATTGTACTTAATATATATGATTTAATAGTTATATCAATACCTGAAGGTTTATTTTAATATATCCTAAAATTGTAATATATTTTGTATATTCAGTTTTTTATTTGTAGAAATAATTCTTTTTCGCATTAATTATTAATTTAACGTTCTATAGAATGTTAAAAACTTTATAAACGTAGTTTATATATATCTTTTTCGTTTTTGAATAAATAAAAATATTATCCAAGTAGCACATAATAAAATCGTTAAGGTATTTTCGTAATATATAATTTATTATTCACTAGAGAGTTATTAATACGTTGGTAAGTTAATTATTATAACTAAAAATTTAAATAATCCGTATTTTATTTTATATTTTATTTTATTTATATTATTTTTTAATTTTAATAAAGTTACACTTATTTCTAAAATCGAATATTATAAATTATTTAGTTTTATAAAATCGGTTTCTTATTTTAGTAATTAAGGGTTATAATGTTCGATTTTTGACAACCACGTTTTTTAATTTTCAGTAACTAAATTTATTCGTTGTATTACAGATTTTCTAATTATTTTGTTAAATATATACAGGTTATTTTTATTAATATTATTAATAAGTTACAATTTCGTAAATAACTATTTTTAAAAATTATTTTATAATGCTATTTAATATATTTTAATAATTTCGTATTAAGGTTTTAAAGAAACTGCTTGTATTTATAATATTATAATTATATATTAATTAAATGTTTTAACTTTTCTAATTATTATTATAAATTGTTGTATAATTATTTAAATTTTGTTTTAATAATATAAATAATACGGCGTATATTTTTTAAAATCTTCTTTTTATATTTTATTGTGTTAAGTAATAAAGTATTTATCGTATCCTTATACTTATAATTATTGATATTTTTATATAATATTCAAATTTCGTTTTGGTTAAACTTTGCTTATCGATAAAATATATAGCAAATTTTATCTAGTTAATATTTCTATTAATTAAAAGTATATTATAATATTTAAATAAAACTATATCGAAATCTATTATTTAAAATGGGTTTTATATAAAAATATCAAAATAATTATTTTCGCCCTTAATCTTTTCGTTATTGTAAACGAAATCTTAATTTTCGATATTCGTAACTGTGTAAGGTTTGGACTTATATTTTTATGATAACTTAAACTCATTATTAATATTTAATATAATACAATTTCTATACAATATTTTGTAATTTATTATTATAACATATTAATATGTTTTAATTCGTATTTTTAGAATAATAAAATTATTAACGTTTTTATCGTTATATTTAAAGTATTTTTAAAAGCTTTTTTAAATCTTTTAAATCTTGTTCTTTTGCGACCTTTTTATAAATAACCGTTTTTTAACATTTTTTCAAATTCATTAAATCGTATTTGTATTTCTATTAGAAGGAAATGGCCTTGAGGCATTCTTACTTAAGTGCGGACATAGACTTCTAACATATTTTGGCGTTGAAACTGTTGATCTTTTAGGTCATATAGCGAAGTGGCTAGCTGTTATAGCTGTATCATACTATTTCGCCACTAGAGTAAAAGATCAGTAGAATGTTTGCAATTGTGGCAATCATTCTAGTGCTTATAGCTGTATATATACTGGAGCTTTTACGATAGATCAAGGCGTAACACTAGTTCTTTCTATTCTTTTACGTCTATATATAACGCGTTAAACTGTTATATTTATCGTTTTTGTCAGCGCATTTAATTTTCGAGTTATATAAATTATATTTAATATCGTTATATTTTCTTTTTTCATTAAGTAATTATTTTACTTATATGTTATATAATGTCTTATTATATTATATTATTATCGCCTCTTTGTAGTTTTCGATTAAAAATACAAATATCTATTTTAATAGTTTTTTTCTAGGTTTCTAATAAATATTAACTAAAAATAAAAGTTCGTAATAATGTTTTAATAATACTTTTAACAGTATAACATATTAACACCTTTACAGATTATTAATTATATTAATTGTAAAAATAAAGGAATCTCCTTGTTGATTTTTTTTATTTAATTCTATAAAACTATTCGTTGATAGCTATTCTTTTAAAAAGTGATAATTTAAAAATACGAATATTATTATTTATTTATCTTAGTATTTACGACTTAATTAAGAAAATTAACTTTTTAATATATACGTATAGTGCGCTAATAAATAGATGTTTTTAATTGTTATAAGCAGAATATTCTTATTATAACGGTGTTTCAATTTAATCAATTATTAAATCTAAGATATACGAGTTTATATTAGCAAAAGTATTATAGAAATCTAAGTAATAAGATAGTAAATATATTACGTGTCGTAATACTAAAGGCATTTTGGATAACAAAATTATAGTATAAGCTGAAAATATTTAAATTATATAAATACATATATTTATATATTATTATTATTATTATATATTTAAAATTCTTTTATTTAAGAATGTTAAATTAATTAATATATTTAAACGTACTTAATAAAACAATTACTTACTTATATTTAATTGATTTTTATTAAATGCTTATTTCGTAATTCTATTTATTTAGATCCGGATTTGGTCGTAATATGACCATTTTCGAGATCCGTGCTTAGTTAGGTTATAATACGATTTTTCTTTTTTCTAAGATTTTATTCTAAGATTACTTTTTTTTCAAATAAGCATTTTTTCCTTTTAAGATATGTAGTTACGTTATTAAATTTCGTTATTAGAATTTGAGTTTTATTATTCGTTTTTAGAACTTGTTTTTTATTTTTACGAATTTAATTTCGAAATTATGCCGTATTTTTTGTACTTTTTACAAGGTTAAAAATGCGAAATAACGAAAGATATTTCGAAATATAAGGCTTATACAAGGCGTAATTGTTTTTGTAATAAAATAAATTTTCTGTTATTTTTATTCAAAAATTTAATCGAAACTTAACGATTAAAATTTAAAGAAATATTTGAGATTTTTTTAAAATTTTAAGAAAGTTATTAATATAAAATAAATCAAATTATTACGCGTCTAATTGGTTTTCGTAAATAAAAGCTTTTTTTCGTTTTAAAGATATTAAAATAATATAACGAAAATTATAATTTTTAGAAAAACTGAAAAAATAAAACTAATAAAAGTAGACTTTTCCTAAAATATTCGTTATTCTTTACGATTTGATTAACTGGCTTTTTACGGCCGCCTTAAATATCGTAAATTAAGATATTATCAATTTTAATAATTTTACTATTATTAATAAATATTTCGTAATAAATATTAGGCGTTTATAAGACTTTTAACAGATTTTTAAATATTTTCGAAAATCGGATGCTTTTTTTTATTTAAGTATGTACTGTGTAAATCCGTTTTTTTTCGTATATAATTTGATTTTCCATTTTTATATTATTTTGTCCCGTATATATTTTAATGGTATCCGTTATTAAGTTAAATGACAAAGCACAGAAAATTAAATAAAGTTTAACTTTAGGCAAAACTTTTAATTAATACTTATTTTCTGAAAATGTTTTAATAATTTTAAATAGGTCTATATATTTAATATCGAGGTTTTTATCAAGTCTTTTTGTTTAAAAGTTTTTGATAATAAAACAAATTATTTTTTTCTTTTTATAAATCTTTTTAAGTTTTTTGATTATATTATTTATTTATTTAGTCAAGTACGAATTTTAATCCTGTTTTTATTTTTTAGTATAATTACTGACGTTATTTTAACGTAGATATTATCTTAACGTTAATAAATTAGTTATATTCGATATAAAATTAAAATTTGTAATTATTAGAATCCTGTAATATTTTATAGTAATTAGTATTTTATATTACTTAAGTAATACATAATTTTTTTCATTAACTTTCTTTCAATAATTAATATATTATTTGAAATATATTTTCAATATTTATTTTAAACGTCTTGTTTAATAGTTCGTTTAATGCTTAAATATATTAAACACTTTATAATGTAAATCGATTTATATTATCAAGTTTTACTAAAAGTTTTAAAATAAACATAAATCTTTTATCGGAAATAAATTCTTATAGCAATCTATATATATTAAATATAGTCTTAAAGAAAGTATATATTAAAAATTCGATATTAGTGTCTTTTTAATAAAGTAAAAACTAAAACAATTTCGTAAATATATTAATAATAATAAAATTTTCATCGGAATATATGTTTGTTTTTCCACTTTTTAATAAAGAAAATCTTGTAATATAATTTGTTATAATTAAATTTATAGTTTTCGAAGATTAGTAATAGTTATAGTTTTCTATATAGCTTATATCGTTATACTTTAATTTTGTTACAAAGGTTATATTATTATGGTATTTCTTAAATTCTAATTTTTATTTTACAGAAATAATAAATACGTTAAAGTCGTTTTAAGGTTTTGTAAATTTCTGAATATTTATATTATTTAAATTTATATATATCGCCTATTAAGTTTAATTAATTTGGTTGCAATTTGTATGCTGTTACTTTTTAATAAATGATCGTTATATTGTTTTAGTTGTTTTGCATATATTATATAATATAATCTGTATTATTGTAGTTTAAAATATAAATATTTTTAAAAATAATATTAAAAACTATATATTTAATTTTGATTAATGTTTTTCTCAAATTTATTCGCTTATTTCAGGTATTTGTTTTGTCGTTTTTGAAGCCTTTTTTGTAAATAATAACAAAATTAAAGTTTGTCATTTTTTTACGTATAGTAATTGTTATTTTGTGTGACGGGCATAATGCGTAGGTTGAACGGAAGCACGGCCTAACAAAGGTTTATATTTAAGATAAAGAAGGAAAGAGAGAAACAGCTAGTTATTAGCGAAATAGCTACTCCTTATATACATATGGGTAAACTTGGGCTAAAAAGTTCGCTTTGTAAACCCGAGTTACTTTATAAGCTTTAGCCTATAATATCACCCCCTTTTTCGCTCTTAAAAAATAATAAAATTGCGGTAAAGCGGCGGCGGCCTTATTTGTATTTTTTTCTTTTTATTCTTATTTATATTTTTATATTTTCGCCAATTATATTTTTATTTCCAAATAAAGTTTCGAAATTATTAAAAAAATCATATTTTTGAAATTATTACATGATTTTATATTAATTTGGCATAACCTGCCCATTTTACGAATAGCTTTTTTTCGCGACCCTAACTTATACTTTTATTTTCGGCCTTTAATATACGTTTTATTATATATTTCTTTCCTTTTTTTCTAATAATATCGCTAATAATTAATTATTATTTAAATTTTAATTAAATAATTAATTCTCTATTATTAATTTTAAAAAGTTTATATTAAATTTTGAGTATATCCTTAATAATATATTTAATCTTACGGTATTATACGGCGTAATTACGGTAACTTTATATTTAACGTATATTTTAAATAACTTTTTAAATAATTATAAAATAATCATATTTTTCAAAGTTAATTATATTAAATTTTTTATTTCAAAATATAATACTTATTTTCTAAAAACTTTAATTATTTTATCCGGGTTTATATTAATATTATAATAATTTATACGAATTTCGTACTTTATCGAAAGTTTTTATTAAAATTAATAATCTTTTTTACCTTAAAGGTTAATTAAAAAATTACTGGTATTTTGTTAATAAGTTTTATATCATATTAGTAAATTAAAAAAAGTTTACCTTTAACGAAAAATTTCTGCCGTTAAAGGCCAGTTATATTACCGGTAAAAATTTAACTTAATTATATTATAGGTAATTTATAAAATAACGAAAATACGTAAAAAATTTTAAATTAACTTTTTCCGTAATTCTATTTATTTTGAAATAAAGAAAAATATATTAAATTATTATTATGTATTTATTAAGTTATATAAATACATCCAGACTTTATTTATTTAATTATTCTCTCTATCGAATATTAATTTTTTAGAAAAACCGTAATATTTTTAATAATAAATAATAAAGTATTAAACGTATATTTCCATATCTATATTAAATATCGGTTTTAAAATGACCGTTTTCGTTAAACGATTATAAAATAATATAAAAAACGGGGATTCTTTTTTATTTTACAAGTAAATCGATTATAAAATCTATTAAAAAATCTAAATAAAATCGGTTTAAAATAAATAAAGATCATAATAACCCTTTTTTCGTTTTTTTATATATACGACTTATTATATATATCGTAATTATAATAAAAACGGCATATATTTTAAGCTTATTTAGGTTAATAATAATTATAAATTAATATTATTAACGTAATATTCTTTTTAGATAACCGATAATATAAGAATTATATATCCGTCAAATTAATAACGTCCGAAATAATTTTAAAATAAAAATTTAAATACATTTTTTAAATTATAAGAAACTTTTAAAATCGAAAAAATATTTTGTTATAAAGCTTTTTATCCTATTTATAATTAAGGGGAAATTACGTAATTTTTGAATTACGGCAACGTACGCTATATTTAAAATTTTATTTTTAATAATTTTTAAAATTTATATTTTTTAAAGAGTTTTTTTTAAAAAATATTTTTTATTAAGAGATATAACCGATTAATCGTTATTTTTTTGTTTTAAATAAATTATAATTATTAGAATATTTTAAATTTGTATTAATTCGTTAAATAATTATTTCTTTAATTAACCGGGTTACCTACCTTTTAAATTTAATATCTTTTTTGCCGCAAAATACGTTTTATAATTTGCGAAATATAATATTGAATCGATTTATTAATTTACCAAGATACTATTTAAATACAAAATTAAAAGCGGATAAAAATCGGCTTATTAAATTTATTTTTTAATAAATTTACGGATATTTATAGAGTATTAAAGGTTTACGTAATTTATTAAGATTATAAAAAAGTTAATTAACTTTTAAAACCTTTTTTTATTTTATTAACGTTTTAATAATAATTAATAATTGTGTATTATATATTTGGTAATTATATCCAATTAATAATAATTTGTTTAAAACACATATTATTAATAATAAATATCTTAATAAATCGAATTAAAACAAATGTTTTTTAATTACTTAATTAAAGTAATTTACTTTTATTTCCATTTTTTAAATTTTAATAAATAAAAATAAATATTATAATAGAAAACTTTTTTAATCGGTTAAAAACTTATTATTTTTTATTTTTCGAGTAAAAAAAGACTTTTTTTTAATTAGTCATAAAAGGGGAACCGTTATTTTATTAAAGTTTTCTATAAATATTTGGTAAAAATTAACGAATCTGATAAAGTTTCTAACTTTTTTTACGTTAATAAAAACGTTTTATTTTCAAATAATACTTGTTTTTTTAAAGTTAATTTTTAAATTTATTTTTATTTCGATAATATATCTTAGGTATTTTATTTCCTGAATTATAAATCCGTATTTAGCTGGATTTAACTTTAATGTTATTTTTGCCAAATAACAAAATATTAATTTAATTTTGGCTATATAATCGGCTTAAATACCGGACGAATAAATTAATATATCGTTTATATACGTAAAGCAGAAATTATTAAAATAACATTTTAATATAATATTAATATAACGTTAAAAAACAG
This sequence comes from Monosporascus cannonballus, assembly GCA_004154925.1. Taxonomy (NCBI): domain Eukaryota; kingdom Fungi; phylum Ascomycota; class Sordariomycetes; order Xylariales; genus Monosporascus; species Monosporascus cannonballus. Next base: position 219,476 of record QJNS01000107.1, read on the forward strand.
CCGGTATACCGTTAAAGCCGAATAAATATATTAGTTATTCGAGAAATCCAAAATATATACGGAACGTAATTTTTTATTTATTTCCTTAATAGATATATAACCGGTAAGAAGCCGTTCGAACGTCGAATTTCGTAAACCACCGAACTTATAATAAGGTTCGTAACGTTTTTTATTGACGGGAAAAGGTAACGGTTTTGTTTCGTAATTTTATTTAATTCCTTATAATTTACGTAAAACTATAAACCCCCGTTAAATTTCCTTATAAATAATACCGGGGTACGTATAAAAAATTATTAATCCGAATTTAATTTTTATCGAATAAATTTATAAATATTTTACGTAAAATAAATATTTTTTTTTCAATATCCCGTATAAAAGTTTTTATAAAATTGTTTTTTAATTTAAAGTATTTATTTTTAGATTTATCGTTATATCGTTATTATTATAATAAAATAATAATAACGAATTTTTATTATTTATAAAAGAATTTTAAAATTCCTATATTTTTTAAAAAGATATTCCATTATATTTTTAAAAATCAATTACGGTTTTATTTTTAAATTTTTAATAAAAGTTTTTATAAAAATTATAAATAATTGTATCTCGTTTTTCTTACGGCAGCTTTGCTATATTATCGCCACAAAAGTCATAATTATTATTAAATAAGCTTTTTTATATTTTTATAACCGCCCTTTTAGGCGGTTTTTAAATTCCTTATTAAATTATCTTTTTTCGTATAATATGGGCGTGGTAATATTATCCGTTAAATAAATAAACTGTTATTTTGTTTCGTATATAATATTATTATATTTGATTTAAAGTTTTTTAAAAATAAAAAAATAAAATAAAATTTTAATTACGTATTCTTAAATTTGTTTTAAGTAGCTATCTAAATTTATATTAACGTAAATAATCTTTCGGATTAGAGTTATTATAAACTTATTATTTTTCGTTACCTTTAATTAACGAGATATAATAAATATATATTATAACTTTAAACGGCGAATTAATCGTTGATTAAATATAAAATAATAAATGTATTTATTATTAATTCAAATATTTATATATATAATATTATTAATTAAGATATTTAATATAAAACAAATTTAATTTATTATTAATTTTTTGTTATTTGTTTATTACGTTTTTCTTTGTTAATAACTTTTAATAAAGTTTATTTTTTTAAATTTTCGTTATCTCAATTATTATTTTTATTAATAATATCCCGTAAACTTATTATTATAACATCCGTTTTAACCGGATACAACTATTTTACGGATTAATATTTAAAATATTTTTAATTCTAAAAGTTTATAATAATATAATAAAAATATTACTTTTTTTATTTCCGAACTTTTATTTCGTTATTAAAAAATTATTTTGCATAAAGCCGGTTATTTAAACCTTATCCCAAATTATTTCCGGATTAAGTTTTTCAATTATTTTATTATTAATTTATAAATTTAAAAATTAACGTAATTTATTACGTAATATCCGTTATAAATATATTTTTTAAATATTTATTATTTGAGCCGGTTTATTAATTTAATTAATATATTATTATTAATTAAGTATTTAATTTTTGTATTAAAATATTAAAGTATCGTTTCTTTATTTATATAATAATTAAATAAAGTTTTTAAATAATTAATTACATTTTTTATTTTACTTACTTAACGATTATAATTATCGTAAAATATATTTTTTATACTTAATATATTATGAAATTACGTATTAATACCGACATTTAAAAAAAATTAACTTAATTTTTAAAAATTAGGCAAAATTTTTATATTAAGCTAATTTAATTTTGAAATTTAATAAATAATTTTAAAACCGTTAATTATTATTTTATCTTATACGTTATAATTACTTTTTAATAAATTATACCGCTTATTTATTTTCGAATTATTTTTTTATATAAAAAAACAGTTACCGACGTCGACATCCTTTCGTAATTCTTTTATTTCGAATTAATAATTAAATTATAATTATTTTTAAATAAATATAAATATTATAATATTTAAGTAAACTATTATAAAAAAGCGGGAAATAATTTATTTTTTTTATTTTCGTACGAAATTGTAACGAACCTGTTATACATCCACCTGGAGGTATGAACAATATCCGAAATGGGTCTTGATTTGCAGGTAACAATAAGGCGAGAAATAATTTAATAATATATTCGTTAAAAAGATTTAAAAACTTTTCCCTTAATTAAAAAATAATATAATTACCTTTAGATTAAAAGCTTAAATTAATAATTAAGGAGCGAAACTAAATAGGTATTATTTATATGAAAAACCGATCTATTATATATCTTAATTCTTAAAGTAAGTATATTGTGGATCTATATAATTTATATAATTTATGTAATCTGGTCCAAATTACTTAAATTACTTAGATTAATTAGATCACCTTAAGAATTAAATTTTTCTGTCCGGGGTTTAACTATGACAAATCCGCATTAGGCCTTAAAGGTTAATTTCCTTAAGATAGGAACCCTTATTCCTATAATATTATTTCCCCTTTCCAAGGATTTTTGTCTTAAAGATAAAAGCCGTAAATGGCCATTTTGTTTTGTTAAAAAAAGTTCTAAAGGTACCTTAATTAATTTTATTATAACAGGCAGCATTTAAAAAAAAACCTCGCTTAAATTAACGCAAAACGCGTAATAACCGTACGAATTTTATCGAGAAATTTGGTTTTAAAATTATTGCGTATTCGAACTGTATTCGCTTAAAGGAATTTAACTGTTATTTTATGGCGAATACACTTAATTGTAATTATTATATCTATCGTTAGCGTTTAACCTATAACGTATTAAATATAAACTCTTTAATAAAAATTAGAAAAGAACGTAAACGTTTGCAGAAAAAGCAACGCAAAATAAAGGACACCCTGATTACGCATTAAGAGGTGTTAGCGGCGCACCAGGAGGCCGCCAAAAAGAAAACGAAAAAATTTGTTAATCGGCTGAAACGTATCCGTTTGTAATAAGGCGTTCTGAAAAAAAAGCTTTTGCAATTTTAAAAAAAAGTTATAAACTAAATTAATTAAAAGAATAAGAAAAGCTAAAAAAGAAACAGCGGCATATAGAAACAGAATAAATTTAGCTTATTTCCGAAATAAATATTATTATAAATGTATTTACCTCCTTTAACTGGAACGTCGTAAGGTTAAATTTAAGCAAAGAACCGTTATCGCCTACGATTTTAACTGCATTAAAGATAATCGGTCAGGATTCTGGCGGTAAAACGTCTTAATTAAGTCTATCGTATTCGTTAAATGGTTAAATGGTTCCTAAATATTTTTTTCATATAAATATCTTTTTATTTAATTAGGTATTGGATTTTGTTTTTAAGTATTTTAAAATCTAATATTCGTTCGATTTCGTATTTATCAAAATTTTTTTCGAATTCCAGGTCTATTTCTAACGGGGCGTTTTTGGGTATTGGTTCCAGCAGAAAGATATGGAAAATAAAATATATTTTCATGTTTTTAAGTAACGATAACCGATAATTAGTTTTGGAAATAACTTTTTTAATTTTAAATAAATTAAGCTTTTTGAAATCGAACTTATCGCTGGATTTTTTTTGTTTTAATTTATAAAATGTTTAAAATTGCATTTTATTTTTAACATAACAGGTAAACTTTATTTCCTTTCGTTAAAATTAATCTCTTAATTCTTTTTTTATTATAATACTGGGTTATTCGTTATTAAAAAAATCGTAATTTATTTTAAAAACGGGCTTAAATTATTTTGATTTCTGTTATTAATATTTCTGCTTTTGGAATAATCGTAGCAATCTTTAGTACTTTGTTAAATAATTATTTAGGCCGTTTTATTTTTATTTTATATCCGTATATAGTTGTATAAGGAAATATACCCATATTTTCGTTAATAAATATATTATAAACAATTTGTACTAACGGTAAAAACTTTACTTAATTATTCTGTTAATAATTGACATAACTTCGGAAATACTATTCCAGGATCTGGTTTAATCTTTCGGTTTAGCCGTCCGTTTGGGGATAATAAGCTGTCGAGAACTTAAGCTTGGCACTTATTTATTTATAAAAGCTGGTATTAAACTTTAAAATAAAAAGCGTATTTCTATCGGAAACGATCCTTTCTGGTATCCCATACTTATCCAAGTAATATTTAATAAAAACATAAGTTAATTATTCTGCCGTTACGTTTCCTTTAAAGGGTAAAAAGTACCCATATTTAGTAAATTTATCCATTATTACCCATATTTTGTCGTATTCGACTTTAATAACTGGGTTTTTTGATAAAAATAAGTTAATAATAAAGTCCCAAGTTATAATATTCCATATTTTATTAGGAATATCCGTAAGTTATAATAACCCGTAAGGTTTATAACGTACTATTTTGGCCTTATTATAAATATTACAGTTTTTAATTACCTTTTTAATTACTTAATGTAATTTTGGGAAATCGTATTTTTTTTATAATTGTCTAATAGTTTTGAAAATTCCTTAATATCCATATAATGGGTTTTCGTAAAATTTTTTTATAAATTATTTTTATTAATCCTTTGGAACATAAATTTTGCCATAATACAGTAACTGGTCTTTTGGTTATCCTTTTAACTGTTAAACTTCTTTTTGTTCTTTTTCGTTATAAAAATTCCGGAACCGTATTAAGAATTTAGGGGATAGCTTTTTTAAGATTTCGTATAACTATATTATATTATTCTGGTTATACCGTAATATCTGCATACTTCTTTTGGGAACTTTAGAATCGTAATTTCCTTTACGGCTAAAAATATCCGCTTAAATATTTTTTTCCCCCTGATATAAAGTATCCTAAAGTTAAATCATAATAGAAAAATTATCCAGGTTTTATATCGTTTATTTAATTTTTATACCTTCATAAATCAAATAAAATTTTTATAATCGGAATAAATATCGAAAAAGTTTTTGGTTCCATTAAAAAATGGTTCCCATTTTTTAAAGGTATTAATAATTACTAATAATTTTTGTCGTAAATCGGGTATTTAAATTTTACGTTTCGAAATGCTTTTAAATAATATGCCATTAGGTACTATTTACCGTTATCTTTGAGCTATTTTAGGACGGTACCTAATACGTAATTTAAAGTATCCGTTTTTAGGCATTTTCTTTTGTTTACGTTAAATAATCTCATTATAGGTCTACTGGTAATTGCATTTTTTAAAATTTAAAACGTTTTCTTTATTTCTTTTAGGAATTCAAATTCTTTTCCTATATACTTTTTGGTAATAAATTTTATTAATAGTTTAATTATATTTCCATATCCCTTAATCAGGCCTTATACGTAATCCGTAAATCCTAAGATTTGCCGGATATTTATAACGGTTACCTTATCCGGAATAAACCAGTCCTTAACTGCTTCCATTTTAAAGCGTTAAACCTGAATTTGGCCGGAGGTAAAAATATATCCCAGAAAATTTAGTTTCTGCATATGCTATACGCTTTTAGCTAAGTTAATTCGGATATTTATTTCGTTTAACGTTTAAAGCATTTAGGCAACTTGCGTTTTGTACTTTTCGAAAATCTCGGAATAAATAAGGATATCGTCAAGATAAACGAACATAAATTTATCTAGAAATTTTCTGAAAGTAATTATAATTAGGCGTTAAAAACTGGCGGGGAGATTAATAAGTCCTATAAGCATTACTTTATATTCGTAAAATCCATATATTATCTTAAATACCGTTTTATATTTTTCTCTTTTAGTTATTTTGATACGGTAATAACCGTTTCGAAAATCAAATACGGTAAACCATTTTATTTTGTTAACATTTTTTTAACGTATTTATAAGGGTTAGAAAATATTTATTTTTAATCGTAATATTATTTAACTATTGGTAATCGATTATTTTTCTGAAAATTAGATTTCCGTTTTTATTAATTTTTTGCTTTTTATTTTTGGTTTTTGGTACTATAAAAACGGGATATCCAGCAGAAAAATCAAAAATTAGATATATTTTTTTTAGGTTAAGTTAAATATTTTTTTATAAGGCTTTCGACTTATTAAGGTTTATGTAATAAATCTTGTAAAATTTAGGATAATATCTTTTCTTAATTGATATTTTGTAATCCTATTGGCCATAAGGTAATAATTCGTAATCTTTTTTGTCCTTAAATAATTTTTTGAACCGTCGATACTTAGGTAATACCGTAAAGGTTTAATTTGCAATCTGGACTTCCTTAATAATATAGCAGATTTTTTAATCGTTTTTTTAAGTAACTTTCGTTTCTGTTTCCATAAAAATATTTGGTTTTTCCAGTTAATATATGGGTTGTTAGATTTAAGTTACGGTATTCCCAAGATAATATCGTGCCCGGAAATGTCGGCAATATCCAATAAAATCCGTTCTTGGTATTCTTAAATCCGTACTGGGAATTTTTCAGTTTTTCGAAAAACTTGTCCGTTTTCGTATATGGATAAACTTCCGTCCATTATTCGTAACTTATAGGACTTTAACTTATATTTCCAAGGAATTTGATATTTTCCTGCTATTATAAAAAAAATAAAATTACTTTTTGTTCCTAAATTAATTATAACTTTAAAAATTTTGTTTTTATATCGTAAAAAGATCTTAATTTAACTGCGTAATCCTTATGCTGCTTTATATAAGGTCTTATATTTTAAGATTTTTTAATACTTTATTTTCGAAAGCCTTTATCGTTTTTTAATTAATGCGGTTTATTTGCGAAAAGGCGTTTTTATTTTTAAGCCTTTTTAGCCGCGTACTTAGTATAATAATTATCTATATATTTATACCATTTCTTTTTGCCTAATTAACATCCGAAAATAATTGTTTTCTTTTAGCTTATCTTTTGGTTTCGTACTTTTTAAGTTATAAGGTCGAAAAGGTGTATTTCCGAAGGAGGTATTTTTATATTTAGGAGCTCGTATTAAATGCAAAGTGTTGGGGCGTAATATAAGCATCTTTGCGATATGGCCTTCCGATTCCGTTTTAAATTAGGATATAAATAATAAAACCTAAAGTATTTTGGCTATCGGAAGGTTTTTATATATCTGCATTCGTTATCAGGTTCGGTGGATATCTTTTTATTTTATCTAGGCCAATAATTATTATTTTCTTTGACTTTAAAATAAACGAAATAATTGTTTTGATAATAAGCGGTAAAATGTAACAGGTCGTAAAAATTTACGGATAATATCTTTTGGTAAATAGTATATTTTAAAAATTCGCAAAATTCCGGGAACAATTATCCGTAATTATTAATATTTGGTCGAAATTAACAGTTTACATCGTACATCTTATACCTTTATATATCGAAATAACAAAAGTATCTTAGCTTTATAGCTATTTTGGAAGCTGTTTATCCTGGATAATATTTATAGGCTTTAATCTTAAAATCTTAATAAACTGAACAATTCTCGTACTTTAAGATATCGCTTTAAATTTAAGTAGTTATAACAATAGTACAATCTGGCTGAGAGGAAATTATGTTAACTTTCTTTTCCTTTTTTTTTTACCTTACTGTCGGTTTTTTACTTAATTATTTTAACTTTTTTTTAGGATTAAGGAATTCTTTTTTTTGGAATTCCTCTTTGTAAAAAAGTAATATTTATTTTTAAAATGCCCTTTTTTACCACAATTAAAACATTCCATTTTGGATTTGTTTTTTTGGGCTTTTTCGAAACGGAATTTGCTTCTTTTTAAGGTTTGCCCTTATTCTTCTTAATTCGGTTACTAAAACTTTTATCGTTATTTCGTTTGCCGGTCCCCTTTTTTTCGAAATACCGATTAAAAGTGTAACGGTCGGCAATAATAACCTTATCGGTATATTTTGTAAAAAATTTTATTTTGGATTCCATATATATTTTATCTTTAATTTAAAATTTTAAGCCGTTATAATAAAGATAAAATAATACGTTTTTTGGTAAGTTAGAAATAATTATTAAACGATTAAACTTAATCGTATATTCGGATATTAATTTGGTTTAATAAAAAAATACAACTATTTAATTACATATTATTCTTTATTTAAGTTTTTAAATAAAGTTCGCATTTTTTTTCCGAAATATTTGTATTTATTAAAAATATAATTAATTATATCCGAAAATTTATTAAAATAATTCTATAAGTAATCCTTTATAATAGGTTCAAATTATAAAAAACCTTTTCCGGTAAGTAACTGAAAAATGGCCATTACCTTTTGATAATTTTTTATTAAAGAATTCTTATAGAACTTAAAGTAAAATCTGGCCTGTATCAAAAATCCTTTTATATTTGTAAATCTATTATAAGGCTTAGGGAAAGTTAATTTATAGCTCTTAATTTCTGGTATTCCTTAATAACTAAAAAGTGGAATAATTTCTTTACGGATTTAATTCGCGCCAAATAATAACAAAGTCGAAACTCTATTTAAGGCTTATTTTGCTCCGAACGAAAATAATCGAAAATTATTTCCTTAATTTCGTCCTTTGGCGGAACCGAACTAAGGAAAAATCGGCTTTTTTCCTTGGGCGAATCGAGCATTTTTTTATTTCAAGCTCTAAACTTTCTGGGCCAAGAAGTCCAATTTTTCTTCCGTAATAAATTCTTTTTCTTTTCCCTTTAGGACCTCGGCTCCATACTTTTCCTTAGCCCTTTCCTCGGCCACCTCCTTTTCCGACTCCTTTCTCTAGATTTCGATAATATCCTTAGGGGTCGGGGTAAGCTACTATCTGGGCTGCGAAAATAATCCTCCCTAAAATCGAATAATAAAAGGTATTATGTTATTAATTAATTAAAAAACTTTTTCGATAAAGGGTAAATCGTTTAATCTAATTACTAATCCTTTACTGGCTAATAACGGGGATCGGATATGTTATTTATCCTTTGAACGTCGTTTTATGCTATTTTTTACACTAAATTCAAAAAAGCTTATGCCCCAACTAAGCAGTAAACTATTCATCGGCTATTAATTAAAAAGTTATCAAAATATAACGAACCTATTATATATTTACCTGGAAGTATAAGCAGTATCCGAAATAAGTCTTGATTTACAGGTAATAATAAGGCAAAGAATAATTTAATAATCTATTCGTTAAAAAAATTTAAAAATTTTTCCCTTAATTAAAAAACAGTATAATTGCTTTTAAATTAAAAGCTTAGATTAATAACTAAGGAACGAAATTAAGTAAATACTATTTATATAAAAAACCGATTTATTATATATCCTAATTCTTAAAGTAAATATATCGTAAATCTATATGATCTATATGATCTATGTAATCTGGTCCAAATTACTTAGATCACCTAGATTAATTAGATCACCTTAAGAGCCAAGCTTTTTTGTCCGGGGTTTAACCGTGACAGGTCCGCGCTAGGCCTTAAAGGTTGGTCTCCTCGAGGCAGGAACCTCTGTTCCTGTAACAGAAATATAATAAAAAATAAACGGAACGTTTTTTGTTTTCCGTTTTATAAAAGCCATTTTATAAATTTACGATTCGTTTTTACGAACGTATTATTAAACGGCGGGCTTACCGTAAATTTTTGGCAAAACGGATCTTATTTTATAAAGGTTTTTCTTTTTTTTGTTTTCGTAAAAAAAAAAATTTTTATTTCCGTTACCCGGTTAAATACATTATTTATTATTTTATTACGGTTAAAAACCAATTTAATGAATTCTTTCTGCTATGTATTAAATTTTTGGAATATATTTATAAATAATTAATATTATAAGTTTTTCTTAATAATTCCAAACAAAATTAACCTCGTAAATTCGCCTATAATTTCGTTAATTATATTATTTTAAAGTTATTTTATTATAAAACTTTCTTTAACTTATTATCCGTAATTAAGGTATTTTTGGAAAACGTTTCGTTTTTATCTAAGTTTCTAAAAATTATAATAAATTATAACCTTAAATATATATAACGAGTATAATATATAGGTTAAACGGAAATACGGCCAAATAAAGGTTTATATTTAAGGTAAAAAGAAAAGGAAAGAAACAATTCACCACCAGCAAGGTAACTGCTCCCTATATACATATGGGTAAGTTCGGGCTAAGGAGCTCGCTTCGTAAGCCCGAGCTGCTCTATAGACTTTAGCCTATAACATTTTATAAAGTTTTTGGTCGTAATAGAGCTATTAAAACTTTAATAATTCGTATAAATTTTAATTGTTATAGCATAGAAAAACAAGAGTCTAGTTATTACACCACTAAAAGTGAAACGTTATTAGCTCGAGCACTGATCGCCTTGTTCTGTCCGATATATCTATAAGGTGCTACGTAAGACTGTAACAGTTTTACTAAAAGTTTATAATTTATTATTTGTCCTTTATTAAATTTATTATTAAATTTTTAAAAGCAATATAATATTATTATAAAAAAACAAATTTTTGGATTTAAAAATATATATAACGTATTTTATAACTTTTAAAATGTTTTTAATCGATATTTATTTTATAGTAATAAAATACTTTTAAATATATTTTTAGTAGAAATAGTATTACAAAAATACAATATAACTTATATCTAATTATATATTAATTATAAAAGTTTATTTTAAATAGAAAAACTAGATTATAAATTAATAAACGTTTTTATTTATTATAAAGAATTTAAAATATTAGCATTAATATTTTGAAAATATAAATGATTTTTAATATATATAGACTATATAACGGTAAAAGGCAATATAAATACATTAACGTATAACTTTACAAAGTTTAAGTTAATATATTTATCGTTTATTAAAACTTAATTTTGAAATTCATTATTAACCGAATATTAATAAGCTAATAAACTAATTCTTAAAAGGCTTATATTATATTTTAAGAAAAATATCGTATGCAATATAATATTTGCATTATTAAAAAGGTTAAATTTACACATAGTGTATTTAAACAATATATCGAAAGTAATTGTAAATATTTAACGTTACTTAGCATATAATAAGCATATAAAAAGTTTAGTAAAAATAATATATAATTTATTTATCGTTGGATTTTTTAAATGTATCTGAAGTAAGTAAAATTATAATAATTGTTATTTATATAAAAAACGAAAGGTTTCATTATATATTTATACAAGATTCGAAAATAAGAAACAAAATAAAAATATAATTATAAATAAACTTTCTCGTTTATATATACTATTAAGAATATAAATTAAGATATTACTATATTAAATAGTTGAAAAGTAATATATTATAAATTATAAACATAATTTCATTTAATTTCGAAAAAATAAAAAAACCAATAATATTTTATTGGCAAATTATTTAATAGGTTTAGCAATTACGATTAAAAGTTGCAAAACAACAGTTTAAAGACTCCAAACTCACTCAAATAATCAAACTATAAACTGAATACAAAAAGGATTCTAAGTTTAAATAACATTCTCTATTTTTAAAATATATTCGTAAGTTCGTTATAAAATATTTTACGATAATAGTTAAATAACTAAGATTATCAAAATTCGACATTAAAATATATAAAATATATAAATATGTCAGAACTAGTAATTAAAAGATTTTATTAAAAGTTTATAACGATTATTATTCAGAAATATATTAAATAATACTTAAATTATTATTGCGTAATAAAGTTACATTATATATTTTATAAATAATTATAATATATATTAGTTTTAAAATAATTTATAAAATGTTTATTATTTTTTATAAAGTTGTTAAATATTTAAATGTTGGTAAAATTAAAAATATCGTTGTTTTAATAGGCGTTAATCGTTATATAAATTTAAATGTATTTTTTTCATAGTTATATTTTTTATTATAGTCGATTTACATACATGATTTTGGAATAAAACAAAATATATCCTTAGTACGCCGTTAAAAGATCAGTTAAAATAAATATAAATTATTAAAAAACTAATTAAAAATATTTCAATAAAAATATAAGAAACAAAACGATATATTTAAATTAAGTAGTACTTATAATCTCATATATTAATGAAATATATTTTTCAAAATTTAAAGTATTATTTTTGTAAATACGTTAATAAATATTAGAAAGTAAAATACAATTGTTCAAAATAGAAGACTTATTTATAGTAATATTTAAAGAGTATTTGCCAGCTGTTCTTTGTTCGATTCTTTAAATAAGTATTATTTAAAAATAATAAAAGCTTTTTATAACAAATTTTAAAAACTAAGCATACAAGATAAATAGAAACTTCAAAATATTAATAGTTATTTATATAATAATATAAAAGTATTAAGAAAAAGTAACAATAACTTGTTAAAAATTATAATTAACATTTTATATATATAAACTGGTTATTAAAATACTAAATAAATTTATTAATTCATATATTCTATTAATTTATATTTGAGTTATCGAAAAAGTTAATAAATTTTATTATATATAAAATAGTTCTTCTATTAAATATTAATAAATAAACAATATATTTCTAGTATCCTCCTTGATACTCTAATATATTCGAGTATAAAATCATATGAAACGAATATTATTAATATAATAAATATGGAAAAAAACAAATATTATCCATTGCTAACATTCTCGAAAATAACCTAAGTATTTATTTAAATAAAACATGTAACCTATTAAATATAATACGTATAGATTTCGAATATATTTAAAAACTTTTTAAAATTTTGAACGTTTAATATTTATTAAAAAAAGAATTATTAACAATATCGAAAACGATTTACAAAAGGTATAAATTTATAAGTAACTAATTAATATTTATCTAATTAATAATATTAAAATTAGCTAGACGAAAAAAAAATTAAAAACCGATATCGATAGCGTTATTTTAAGTATTAATAATTTTTACTTTTATTTAAAACGTTTAAATCTTGTTGTTATTGTAACGAATTATTTCTGTATTTCGATAACGAATAAGCTGTCGTAATCTTTAAAAATAATCCAGTTTAGTAACAGTAATACGTAACGCTTTTCGCAGTTATTTTTTTTATATTATAAATAATTCTTTATTAAAAACTTTTCTAATTTAATTTTAAAATAGTTCAAATCATTTGGAAAACTTCTAAAATGAATATATTGCGTGTATTTTTCTAAATTACGAAAAACTTTATATTTCCTTTTAGAAAAACGATAAAAGAAAATGTGATTAAATTAAAATAAATAATTTATTTAAATTAAAACAGGTTAAAATATTTATACAAACAGACTTTTTCAATACGAAGAAATATAATAAAGTAAAAAAAATATAAGTAAAACTTTTCGCAAAGTAAACCTTTTTAAGAAAAGAGAAAATATGTTTTAATTTAATAAACTTGACGAGTTAAAAAGCGGTCGAAATAAGAAATATTAAACTTGACTGAAAAATAAGATTAAATAACTAGTTTATAATGTTTAAAATTTTTAGTGTTTAAAATTATTTAAGTAAATATAAAAGGTTTAAAAAGCTAAAAGCATTTAAAAAGTTACGCTTTTTAAGTATTTTAAACTAAGAACAAAACATATATATACTTATTAAATCTATAATTAAATAATATTAATTTGTAATAGAATTTCGTTACTTCAAATATCTTAGAAATAACGAAACCTAATTAAGTTATTTAATATTCAAATTTTTACGATATTTTTACCAATATAAACTCTTACAACTAATGTAACGACTATAGGGTTTAATCAACTATTAAACCTAAGTCGTACGAGTTTATATTAATAGAAGTATTGTAAAAATCTAAATAATAAATATAATAACTTATTATGCTTCGTAATATTAATAACATTTTGAATAACGATATTTTATTATAATCTAATATTATTTATATTATAGAAATAATAAGCGTATATATTATTTATAAGTTAAATATATTTTAATTGGATTTTAACATTAATATATATTTAACATTATTGGGTTCGATTGGTTTTATATAGATTTATTTAGATCTCGACGTTAAGAAAGATTTAAATTGCGTAACTATTTTATATAAATTCGACCGTTTTTACGACCGATCTTGATTTAGGTCGTAAGAAGATTTTTCTTTTTCTAGGATTTTTATCTTTAAAGATTTCTTTTTCTTAGTAAATTCTTAATTTTTATTATAGCAGAATATATTATTAATCGTAAATTTCGTAATCGTTCTAATTAACGAAAAAGTTTAAAGTTTTTAGTTATTTATTCTGTTGAATTTGATTTTAAAATAGTGCTATATATTTTCAACTTAGAAAATAATGGTAAATATTACATAATTACAGACATTCGTCATTACAACAAATATATTAAAACTCGTTATCGTTATAATAATTTTAATATTTCGATTTATTTTTTGCGTCGTATTAAAGAGAGAAAAAAATGTTTTTACATTTTTTAAAAAAATAAATAAAGAAAAACCTAATACGTATATAACGTAGTATTAACGAAATTATTAGCCGCCTATTTCGCTTTTAACGCTAAAAGAAAATTTTTTACGTTAAAAAAAGTTAAAATTATTAATCGTAGATTTTAATTAATAGATAAATTAAACAAGTAAAAGTATACGAAAATCGAAGACCTTTTATTTATTTTATCTTTTAATTTTTTAATTAGTTTATGCCTAAAAATTTCGATTAGGAGGTTTTGTTAGCGTTTGTATTATTATGAGTAAAAGTTTTTCAATAAATGCTGGGTATTTATAAGGTTTTCGGTTAGTTTTTAAGTGTTTTCGAAATTTAGATATTTTTTTATTTGATTAAGTATGAGGTAAAATGGTTTTTTTTATATCGAATATATTTTCTATTTCATATATTATGTTGTTTTTTATTTTACATTATTTTATACCGTATATATTGTGATCATATTTGCCGTTAATTCGAATAAGAAAATGGGAAAAATTAGATCGAATTTGATTTTCAGTAAGAGTTTTACTTAATAATTATTTTTTATAATTCTTTTAGCAATTATATATAGGCCCATATATTTATAATCGAAAGTTTTACTAAGTTTCTTTATTTAAGTATTTTTAATAGCGAAATATACTATTTTTCTTTTTTCGAAAGTTAATTCTTTGAACTTTTTTTCGTTATAATATTTATTTATTTAATTTTGTAAGAAATTTAATTTTGCTTTTATTTTTTATTATAACTATTTTAATTATTTTACTTTAAAAGTTATTTTAACATTAATAGATTTATCACATGCATTTTTATAAATACCTAGTAAAAATTTAAAGTTCGCGTATATTAAAATTATATTAATAGTTTTGTAATACTTAATAATATAAATTAGTTAAATAATAAGTAATCTATTAGTTTTTGTATTTAATTCGTAATTAATATAATATAGTAAATATATTTTTAATATCTTATAACGGGCACGATACGTAGGTTGAACGGAGATACGGCTTAACAAAGATTTATATTTAAGGTGAGAAGAAAAAAGGAGAAATAATTAGCTACTAGCGAGGTGGCTGCTCCTTATATATATATGGGTAAGCTCGGGCTAAGGAATTCGTTCTGTAAGCCCGAACTGCTTTATAAGTTTTAACCTATAATATCACCCTTCTTTTTGCCTTTAGGAAATAACGAAGTTACGACGAGGCGGCGGCGGCTTTGCTTATATTTTTTTCGTCCTTATTTATATTTTTACGTTTTCGCCGACCCCATTTCCGTTTCCGAATAACTTTTGAAATTATTAAAGATAATTATATTTTCGAAATTATTACATAATTTTTATATTAATTCGGCATAATTTACTTATTTTGCAAATGATTTTTTTCGGCAACCGCAATTTATATATTTATTTTCGGCTTTTAATATATATTTTATTATGTATTTCTTTCCTTATTTTAATAAGATCCGTAACGGTTAATTATTATTTAGGATCTGGTTAAATAATAGATTTTACATTATTAATTTTAAAAGATTTATATCGAATTTAGGGTATATTTTTAATAATACGTTTAATTTTACGGTATTATACGGCAGGATTATAATAATTTTATATTTAACGTATATCTAGAATAAAGTTTTAAATAAGTATAAAATAATTATGTTTTTCAAATTTAATTATATTAAATGTTTTATTTTGAAATATAATATTTATTTTTTAAAACCATTAATTAATTATTTTATTCAGATTTATATTAACGTTATAATAACTTCTACGAATTCCGTATTTTTTCGTAATTTTTTAACGAAATTAATAATTTGTTTTATTTTGCGAAATAATTAAAAAATTATCGGTATTTTGCTAATAAGCTTTATATTATATCCGTAAATTAAAAAAAGGTTTACTTTTAACGAAAAGTTTTTGCCATTAAAAGCCAGTTATATTACCGCTAAAAATTCGGCCTAATTATATTATACGTAACTTATAAATTAAAAAAAAAATACGCAAAACACTTTTGGTTAATATTTTCCATAATTCCATTTATTTAAAGATACAAAAATATATTAAGTTATTATTATATATTTATTAAATTATATAAGTAAATCCAGAATTTAATTATTTAGTTATTTTTTCTATCGAATATTAACTTTTTTAAAAAAACCGTAATATTTTTAATAGTAAATAACAAAATATTAAACGTACGTTTTTGAGTTTATATTAAATATCGGTTTTAAAATAATTATTTTCGTTAAATAATTATAAAATATTATAAGAAAACGGGGGTTCCTTTTTTGCCTTGCCGGTAAGTCGATTATAAAGCTTATCAAAAAATCTAAATAAAATCGGTTTAAAATAAATAAAGGCCGTAATAACTTTTTTTTATTTTCTTTTATATATATAATTTACTATATATGTTATAATTACGTCAAAAACGGCATATATTTTAAACTTATCCTAGCTAATAATAATTACGGATTAATATTATTAAGGTAACGTTTTTTTGTAAGTAGCCAATATTTTAAAAATTATATATCCGTTAAATTAATAAAGTTTGGAACGGTTTTTAAATAAGAACTTAAATAAGCTCTTTAAATTATAAAAAATCCCTAAAATCGAAAGAATATTCAGTTATAAAACTCTTTACCGTACTTATAATTAGAGAGAAATTATGTAATTTTTGGGTTACGGTAATATATATTATATTTATGGTTTTATTCTTAATAACCCTTAAATCTTATATTTCTTTTGAAAGTTTTTTTCGAAAAATACTTTTTTATCAGGAGGTATATTTAGTTATTCGTTATTATTTTATTTTAGGTAAATTACGGCTATCATGACTTCTTGGCTCCGTATCGGTTTATTAAATAATTATTTTTTTTAATTAACCAGGCCATTTACCTTTTAAGCTTAATATTTTTTATTACAAAATATATTTTATAACTTACGAAATATAATATTAAGTCGGTTTATTAATTTATTAAGGCAATATTAAAATATAAAATTAAAAACGGATAAAAAGCTGGTTTATCGAATTTACTTTTTAATAAATTTATAGATATTTATAAAGTACTAAAAATTCGCGGAATTTGTTAAAATCGTAAAAAAGTTAATTAATTTTTAATTCTTTTTATTTTGTTAACGTTTTAACAATAATTAATAACTTTTTGTTATATATTTCGTATTTATATTTAATTCATAATAAAGTTTTAAAAAAATACGTAATTAATTATAAGCGCCTTAACGAATCAAATTAAGATAAATATTTTTCAGTTGCTTAGCTAAAATAATTTACCTTTATTACTATTTCCTTTTTAAAATTTTAATACGTAATGATAAGTATTATAATAAAAAGGTTTTTAAATCGGTTTAAAATCTGGTATTTTTCATTTTTCCAACAGAAAAAAGTTTTTTTTTAATTAATTATAAAAAGAAAATCGTTATTTCATTAAAGTTTTTTATAAAGATTCGGTAAAAGTTGGCGAACCCGATAAAACTCTTAACCATTTTTACGTTAATAAAAGCTTTTTATTCCCGAATAACGGCTATTTTCTTGAAATTAATTTTTAGCCTCATTTTTATTTCGATAATAAATTTTAAATATTTTATTTCCTGGATTGTAAATTCGCATTTATCTGAGTTTAGCTTTAATTTTGACTTTATTAAACTGCGAAATATTAATTTAACTTTGTTTATATGGTTAATTCGAAAACCGGATAAATAAATTAATATATTATTTACATACAGGGAATAAAAGTTAGTAAGATAATATTTTAACGTAATATTAATATAATCTTAAAAAGTAACCAATATACCGTTAAAGCTAAATAAACATATTAATTATTCGAAAAATCCGAAACGTATACGGAACGCAATTTTCTATTCGTTTCCCTGGCGGATATATAATCGGTAAAAGGCCGTTCGAACGTCAAACTTCGTAAACTACCGGGCTTATAATAAAGTTCGTAACGTTTTTTTATTAACGGAAAAAAATAACGGTTTTGTTTCGTAATCTTATTTAACTCTTTATAATTTACGTAAAACCATAAATCTTTATCAAGTTTTTTTTACAAATAATACCGGGATATTTATAAAGAAATTATTAATCTAAATCCAATTTTTATTAAATAAATTTATAAATATTTTATATAAAATTAATAATTTTTTCTTTAATATTTTATATAAAGATTTTTATAAAATTACTTTTTTTAACTCGAAATATTTATTTTTAAGTTTATCGTTATGTCGTTTTTACTACGATAAAATAATAATATTGAATTTTCGTTATTTATAAAAAAGTTTCGGAATTCCTATATTTTTTTAAAAAAAAACGTTCCATTATATCCTTAGAAGTTAATTACGGTTTTATTTTTAAGGCCTTATTAATATTTTTTATAAAAATTACAAATAATTATATCCCGTTTTTTGCGGTAATTTTGCTGCGTTATCGCCGCGAAAGTTATAGTTACTATTAAGTAGATTTTTTTATATTTTTATAACCGCCCCTTTAGGCGGCTTTTAAGTTTCTTATCGAATTATTTTTTTTTACCTAATATAAGCGTAATAACGTCGTCCGTAAAACGGATAAACCGTTATTTCACTTCGTACGTAATATTATTATTTTTTATTTAAGTTTTTCCTAAAATAAAAGAATAAAATAAATTTTTAATTACATACTCCCAGATTTATTTTAAGCAATTATTTAAATTTACGTTAACATAAATAATCCTTCGGATTGCGATTATTATAAATCCGTTAATTTTGGCTAACCTTAATTAACAAAATATAATAAATATATGTTATAACTGTGAAAATACAGCCTTTATAAGGATAAGGCTGGTAGCCAACCAGCCACCGATTAGCCACCGACTTACTTACTCGTATAAATCCACCATTTGGCAATTAACAAAAAACGCCAGATAAAAATAACCTAATATACTTACTTTTTGGAATTTACTTTACGACTAATTGGAAATTACCTTACCCAGCTCATAATTATTTATTATCTTATAATTTTTCTATTTATCATAAAAGGTAACGCGATAACCACCAGAAGCAAAACTCGCCAATTACAAAACGAACCTAAGTTATTAATCGAAAAAACCGCCAATCGGAACCCAACCGACGAACGATCGATTACGGTACGGGAATAGGCGAAAAAGCTTATAACGGAGCCTTAACGGGTAAAGGACCATAATTTCCGGGATCTTAAATTCTTTTATATATATAATAAGGACGTATCCCGATAACCGTTAGTTAAACGGTCGGAAAACGGACGTAATATAACGAACGCGTCCCGGAATTTAAAGCAAAAAAAAGTTAAACCCCTTAATAATAACCAGATTTTAAAAATTATTCGTTAGCAAAATAAATAACATTCGGAATTATTCCAATAACTGGCCGAATAATAAATAATAATATAAGTTAAAAAAATAAAACTTTATAAATTAATTGCGATATCGTCGTAAAAACCCAAAGGCGATAAGCAAATACCGTATTACAATTACCCGAAATTTTTCGAATATATATCGATTAAAAAAATTAGATAAAAGCTATTACGGAAATTTACGCCAAAAAATTAAGGCGAAATACCTTTACTTATATCTAATAGGCCATAAGTTATATGGACATTTTTATTACAAACGCATAATAATTATACCGTATTACATTTAATTACTTTAAATACCAAAAAAATTAAAAATGAAAAATTTATAGACTTTTATTAAGAAAAATTACGTAAATCCTAATTTTCTCAATAAGGAATATAAGGAACAATTTATGGAATTACGACAGCAATCCGATTAATCGTTATTGGACTTTTATGTTAAATAAAGGCTCCTGATTTATAAAATAAAATTTGCGGACGTCCTTAACCCGGAAAATAATCGGGATAATAAACGTTTTATTTTTAATTCTTTTTATAAATTAATACCAAAGTTACAAAATAGCTTATTACGAAAAAATATTAAATTAAAATAAATTAATAACGTAATAAATAAAGCAAAACGTTATTAAAATACCTAAAAAAATAACAAAAAAACCGATTATTTTCCGCTAAAGATATTAATAAGGGTAAACGATTTTATTTTAACGCTTTCAAAAAAAGATCCCTAAAGTAAATTAAAAGTACCGCGTAAAAATAATAAGAATTACGGACGTTCTTATATTTAAAAAGTAAATAATCGCCGATTTAATTCCGATCGGAATAAATCCGTATAACTTAATATTTTTAATTTTTATAAAGGCCTATTTAAATATTATAATTATAAAAAGCTAAGTTATAAAAACGTAAATTGCAAATTAAAAAAGGATACGAATACCCTGTTATCCCGGTTATATGGAAACCAACTTTCGAAAGCCGTATAGAACATTATAATGTATAACGATAAATCAAATTAATTCCTAAACGTAAACCTAAAAAGAAAAGCCGGAATAAACGTATACGTTTAATTTATTTCGGCTAATAACTGCAGAACGGTCGAAATAAAGTTATTTTTTAAAAGGAAAATATTTATCAAAAACATACGAGGGATATAGCGGTACAAATAAATATAAATACCGGAATATAAGTAAATACTATAAATAAAAAATTGGTGAAAAAGCTTAATTTTTAATTAATTTTCGTAAATATTCCAAGTTTTATTGGCGTTAACGGCGCGTATATCAAATATTATAAGGCTTACGAAATTTTTGTTAACATAATAAATAATAACAAAAATAAACAAAACTTTAAGTAAATTTATTTTATAATATGCCGTAATCGGAAAACGCTTAATGTCTTATTATCCAGACCCGGAATAAATAAATTAAGGATTTTATTAAATATAGTTATATGTTAATAATTATACGGATTATTACAAAAGGTCGATAAATAAGAAATTATAAACCTAATACTTTCCGATAAGCAAATTTATACCGTTAATTTAATAAATTTAGCCGAAAAATTAAATATTTCGGAATTCGGAAAATAACAGAAATAAAAAATAATTAACCTCTTTATATATCTAAAAAATTTCCGGCAAATGTATTCCAAAAAAGTAACGAAAAAAATATTTTAATTATTAAAAGCAAAATATATAATAAATTTAATCCTAAGGAAAACGCCCTTATTTAGCCTAATTTATCCTATTTCGGAAGCTTAAAAAATATTCGAAAAATACATTTAAAAAAATTTAAAGGTAAGCCGGATACGTTATTCAAAAGCGGATATAAAGGTATTAATATTATTCGTATTTAAAAAAGATAATAATTTCCGATTATACGTTAATTATAAGGGGCTAAATCGGATAACGATAAAAAACCGATATTTTTTATTTTTAATTTCAAAAATAATAAATTGCTTAAAGTTAATTAAAGTTTTTTCGAAAATTAATCTTAAAAATATTTATTGCCGTATTAAAATTAAAAAGAGCGATTAATAAAAAATTGCTTTCCGAACCTGGTACGGGCAATTTAAATATACGGTTATATTATTTGGTTTTATTAACGTATTAATTACGTTTTAAACTTATATATATAAAGTATTAACAAAAATTAATTGATAATATATACGTAATATATTTAAATAATATAATTATTTATTCAGATAACGATAAAAAAATATACGAAATATTTTCAATTAATTTACGAATAGTTGTTATAATATTAATTATTTACCAAAACGTTTAAATACAAATTTTTTCAAAAAAAATAAAATTTTTAAGATTTATAATTAATACCGACAATTTTAAAATAAATTGCTAATGGATTAATATTATTAAAATATGGCCAAAGCTAAAATTAATTTATAATATTTAAATATTTTTGGGATTTATAAACTTTTATTAAAAATCTATCGTTTATTATTCGCGTATTACCGAACTTATTATTAAGCTTTTAAAAAAAGCGTAAAATAAAAAAAAATAACGGAATTCCGGTAACCCAAAAAAGTTAAAAAGGCGTTTCGAAATTTAAAAAATACTTTTTAGTCGGCGATTATTTTCCGATATTAAAATAATGCCAAAAATACCAAGGTTAAAATAAACGCCTTAATAAAAAATATATTAAAAATATTTTTATAAAAATCCGGAAAATATTAACGCCTAATTATATATTAATTGCGAAAATTAAGTTTAACCGAAAAACAGTAAATTATAAAGTAAGAAAAATTATTAACGATTATAAAAAACTTAAAATATTAATAATAATATTTCGAAAATACGGAAAAAAATTTCCTAATACTTATCGATTATATAGCGCTAAAGGATATAGTAAAGGCGCCGGCGCATAATCTTAAAAAAAAGTTAGCCCGATAAGTTTATTATTTTACGTAATTTAATTTTAAAATCTAATACCGACCAGACGCCGTTAATCCGGCAAATAGGTTATTTAAACGTCCGGATTACATATTAAAAGAAATCGCGTATAAAAACGTAATTTTTATATTATTTAAGAAATTCGGATTTACGAATAACATGCCGAAAAACGTACGAAAAACGATTGCAAATATATAACGCGATTTAAAACATTATAAAAAGGCAAAAGGCCTTATAAAAACGGCGCAAAATTCGTTCGTTATAAAATTTCTAAATAAATTTCAAATAACGGAAATTTAAATAATTATTATCTGAATAAATAAAACGGAAATTTTCTTATTATACAATCGTAAAAAAACTTTTAAAAAAAAGAAATTAAGAAATTATATATTTACTAAATTTATCGTTTACGAATAATAATATAAATACAAATTACAACAATAATATAATTAACGGTTAAATAACGGTAATCGTAAATTACGACCGTATTATAATCGGATTCCGAAAAATCTAAAAAGGATAAAATTAATATTAAAATTATTATTTATAATTAATACGTTTTACGTTTTTTGGCAAAAAAGTTATTTAAGAACGAAATAATATTATAAATAAAAATTTCTTAATAATTTTACGATTAGGTTCAAAAGTTGCAAATTAAAGATTTAAATATTATAAAGTTAATACGGATAATTAAACGTTAAACCGGAATAAAAGGAAAATATTTTCTAAACATAAATAAGGTTTTATATTATCGGGATAAATTCGTAATCCCGTTATAAAACATTTTACGGAAATAATTAATTAATTAATATTATAATAATTTAAAGGCAAAATATATAAGATATATCCGTACGTTAAAATTAATAATCAGAAAATTTTATTAGGAAAATATGGCGAACGATATCCGAAAATATATTAAATAATATCTGAATTGTTAAAGCATAATAAAGTTATATTATAAACTATATGGATAGTTATAGCCCTTGTTATTACTTAAATAACTTTTTTAAAAATTTATTAAATTTTATTACGGGATTTTTTAAAAACCTAGGTTTAAATAAACTAAAATACGATATAATCTTAGTAATTGTCGACCGCTTTACGAAATTAAAATTATTTATTTTTACGGTTAAAACTTTAATTATAACCGAATTAATTTAATTATTTTATAATAAAGTTAAATACAGATTCGGTACGTTAGCTAAAATTATTAACGATAAAAATAAATTATTAACGAATTAATTTTAGGCAAAATTTTATAAAAAACGAAAAATAAAATGGCAAATATTAACCGTTTATTATTCGTAAACCGATAAATAAACGAAATATATTTATTAAATTTTAAAATATTATGTTCGTAATTACGTTAATAAATATTAAAATAATTAGATAAAGTTATTATAAAATATGAAATTCGCATATAATAATACGTAAAACGTATTTACCGGCCGCTTTTTATTCGAAGTTTTATATAGGTATTATTTAAAGATAATAAAATATTTCTTATAAAGGTTTAAAAAATAAATATAAGAAATTAAAAAACGTTTCGAAAAAATAACAGTTATTTATTAAATAATATATAAATATTAGAAAAAAATAATAATAACTTAAAACAGTATTAAAATTAATGTTATATACTTATAAACTTTTAATTAAAGTAATAAATAAATTTATTAATTAAAATTTTTAAATTTAAAAATAAAAAGTTTATATTTATTTATATCCGGGTTACAATTAAAAAATATATAAGTTCCTAAATATATAAAATAATTCTTTTTATTAAATATTAACGGATATAAAATATATTTCCAGTATTTTTGCTAAAACTATAATATAATTAGGAATCGGGCGATATTTAAATAACGTTACCGGATTTAATAAAAAAATAAGAAAACTAAATGGTAAAAAATATCGTTTATTACCGAGATAACCGGGGGTAACGCGAATATCTAATTAAATAAAAAAGCTGGCCCGCCGAATACAATATATAAAAACTCCGAAAATATTTCGAATACGCGTTTAAAATATTATAACGTTACGAAAAAAAGTTAAATACATATATAAAAAATAAAATAACTTAAAAAACGTAAAATAATAATAATTCGATCGAAAATTAATTGCTTAATAATTAAAAAAATTATAAAAAATAATTTTAAATAAAATTAAAATAATAATATTAAAATATTATTTAGTTATATAATTATTTTTAAGTTTTTAATAAATAATTATTTTATCGTATATTAATTAAAAACTTATAAATAACATAAAAAAATTAAATTTTTATTTTAAAAATAATATTTTACGTTTAATTATTAAGTTTTACGTTAATTAGCTTTTAATAAGCGTATTAAGGAAAATGATATAGGAATATCAGAAAATAATTAGAGAATATACGACGGCAAAAAGCGGGTACGTTTATTAAATTTATTAAACGTAAAATCCGGAAAAAATTTAAAAACGTTTTATTTTTTACGAAAAATAAGGTTTAAATAACCGGAATATAATTTATTATTAATTGGAAATAAGGCGCCGTTTTTAAAGCGTTTAATATATTTAAGTTTGGTAATAATTTTGCCGGATAAAACCGTTTTTTAATTATAATTATTAATAAATATCAAAATTTCGTTAAAACGTTGGAAAACGGGCGGAAAATATTTGTAAGCGGGGAACGCAGCGGTATAATAATTTTCGAAAATTACTTTATTTATAGGGATATTTTAAAATTATGCCTAATCGGAAATTAATTGCAAAATAATAAAAAAAGGACCGTAATATTTATAAAAAGGATTTAAATTTGTAAACTTATAAAATAACGTTAAAATTAGATTTTTGTAATTATAATGGATAATCGGAAATTAACCTTAATTATATTAAAAAAACGATATTCTTTAATAATAATTACGTTAAAGGCAAATTCGGTTTCGCGAAAAATATCAAGTTAATAACCGACCGTAATTACGTCGGAACGCCCGTATTAAATATTTATAATACGAACCTTTTCGAGTTCGTCAATTAACTCCTAATTATTGATACCGAATTAAAAAATTATTTAAGCAATATTTTTAAAAATAATTAAAATTTAAACGGAAAATTAAATAACGATATTAATAATATTAGAAATAATTATTTATCGTACGAAACGTTTTATAATAATAAATAATTATAACGTAATTTAAGGCGTCCGGAACTTAAATACAAATTATACGGTAATCGAAATAACGTTATATTACGTAAATATAATACGGTTTATTGCCGCCCGTAATATAATTAATATTTATCTTATTATCGGCGTCGAAAGGATAACGCTTAAAAAAATTCCAGTTCTTCTTAATATTAAAATATTATTTCTTTAAGAATTCCTTACGAAAAAAAAATATAACGAACGGAAATAATACGTAGCATAGTCGGAAAAGGTGAAATAAAAATAAAAAAACGGGAAACCGAACGGAACGCGCATATAGAAAAAAAGGAAATATAAGCGCGAAAAGGAAAAAAAAGAAAAAATAAATAAGGTAAGGTTATAAATAAGTTATAATAGGAAATTAGGCGGAACATAATTAATTACGTAATATGGTACGTATTAATTATTACGGTAATTACTTATAATATAATATAACGGTAAATTATCGACAAATATATATAATTAAATTTGCGAAATACGTTATATTAAATTAATAATAATATTATTAAAAACTAATAACTTAAAAGGGGGAAATAATTATAAGAATATAACCTTTTTAAAAATAAAATTAGTAACCAACCAATTACCGATCAGCCACCGACCCATTTATTAATATAAATCCACCATCTAGCAGCTAATGGAAAACGGCAGATAGAAGTAACCTAATACACTTACTTCTTGGAATCTGCTTTACGACTGGTCGGAGATCACCTCACCCAGCTCACAGCTGTCCATTATCTTACAATAACTTTAAACGGCAGATTAACTATTAATTAAATGCAAAATAATAAATATATTTATTATTAATTACGACGTTTATATATATAATATTATTAATTAAGGCGTTTAATATAAAAATATTATTATTTAATTTATTATTAATTTTTTGTAAATTCTTTTATTACGTCCCTTTTTTATTAATAATTTTTAATAAAAGTTATTTTTTTTTTTAAATTTTCGTTATCCGAATCGTTATTTTCGCTAACGGTATTCCATAAATTTGTTACCGAAATTTCCGTTTTAATCGGACGAAACCGTTTTACAGATTTATATTTAAAACATTTCCAATTTAAATAATTCGTAATAACGTAACAAAAATATTACTTTTTCCGTTTCCGAACTTTTATTTCGTTATTAAAAAATTATTTCGTATAAGGTCGGTTATCTAAGCCTTATCCCAAATTACTTTTAAATCGGTTTTTTCGATTATCTCGTTATTAATTTATAAATTTAGAAATTAACGTAATTAATTACGTAACGTCCATTATAAATAAATTTCCTTAAACGTTTATTATTTAAGCCGGTTTATTAATTTAATTAACATACTATTATTAATTAACCGTTTTACTTTTTTTACTAAAAAAACCAAATTATTATTTTTTTATTTATATAATAATTAAATAAAACCTTTAAATAATTAATTACGTTTTTTATTTTACGTATTTAATAATTATAATTATCGTAAAATATATATTTTATAATTAATATATTGCGGAATTACGTTTTAATATTAATATTTAAAAAATTTATTTTAATTATTAAAGGTTACGTTAAACTTTTATATTTAGCTAATTTAAATTTAAAATTTAATAAATAATCTTAAAACCATTAATTATTATTTTATTTTAAACATTATAATTACTCCTTAACAAATTATAGTATTTACTTATTTTCGAATTATTTTTTATATAAAAAGAAATTATCAATATTAACAGTTATTCGTAATTTTTTTATTTCGAATTAATAATTAAATTATAATTACTTTTCAGTAAATATAAATATTATAATACTTAAACAAATTATTATAAAAAAACCGGAAGTAAACCGGTTTTTTTTAATTTTCGTACGGAATATAGCGAAAAATAAATAAAATATCTTTTATTTTTTATTTTACGAAAGCCATTTTATAGGTTTACGATTCGTTCCTATAAATGCATTATTAAATTGCGGGCCTATCGTAAATTCTTAACAAAGCGGATCTTATTTTATAAAAGTTTTTTTTTATTTTCGTTATCCGATTAAGCAAATTATTTATCGTTTCGTTACGGCTAAAAACCAATTTAATAAATTCTTTTTATTATATATTAAATTTTTAAAATATATTTACGAATAATTAATATTATAAATTTTCTTTAATAGTTCCAAATAAGATTATTACCGTAAATTCGTTTATGGTTTTATCGGTTAGATTATTTCGTAATTAATTCGTTATGAAATATTTTTAACTTGTTATTTGTAATTAAGGTATTTTTAGAAAACGTTTCGATTTTATTTAATTTTCTAAAAACTATAATAAATTATAATCTTAAATATATATAACGGGTACAATACGTAAGTTAAACAGAAATACGGCCCAATAAAGGTTTATATTTAAGGTAATGAAAAAAAAAGAAGAAATAGCTAGCTACTAGTGAGGTGGCTGCTTCTTATATATATATGGGTAAGCTCGGGCTAAGGAGCTCGCTCCGTAAGCCCGAGCTGCCTTATAGGCTTTAGCCTATAACATATCTAGTTTAATCGTTTATTTATTCGTTTATTGGAAATTTAAATACTTTAAATAATTTTTAATTTAAATTTATTTGTAATATAAAATGTTACTAAATTTTTAAAGAGAGCATTGATGTTTTATTTAAGATAATTTCGTATAATACTCTCTATATATTAAAATTATTTTAGAAAAAAATATGTGCTATTTATTCCGTATTCTTATATTCGTAATAAGATAGAAAATAAGAAAATTTCGTAAATGGATTACCTATAATAAAAATACTGTCGTAATATATTTTTGTTGTTAGCTATGTGAACAAAAGAAATTTGGCAATAAAATTCATCATAATTGTAATTTTTTATTAGGTTTATATCGTTATACCTTAGCTTTGTTATAAAAGTTATACTATTACCGTATTTTTTGAATTTATTACTTTTATTTTAAGAAAAAAATAAATTCGTTAAAATGGTTTCAGAGTTTTATAAATATCTAAATATTCGTATAATTAATGTTTATACATTTGACGTATTAGATTTAATTGATGTTTTTAAAAATTTGTAATTTATCGAATTTTTATTTTTTAGTAAATTATTATTATATTTTTGATTCTTTTATAGATATCGTATAGTGTAATCCATATCGTTATAATTTAGCATAAGTATAAATATTTTTAAGCTAATATTACAAGTTATATAGCTAATTTTAATTTATTTTTTTAATATTTAATCGTTTTTAAGATATTAATTTTACAGTTTTTAATGCTTTTTAATAAATAATAACGAAATCGAAATTCGTTATTTTTTTATATATCGTAATTACTGGTTCATAAGTTCTATATTCGTAATAAAAAGAATAAAATTATAATAATGTATACAAATTTTAATTTAATGTAAAGCTTCTTTAAAATATATAAACTTTCGAAATAGTATTATAATATCTATAAATTTCTTATTTAGGATACCGTATTTAAATTCGACTTTTTTTAATTTGTATAAAAACGAGATAAGGGATCATTTATTTTAATTATTTCGTTATCCGACTATCGCGCTTAATACGTAATTCGAAACGTCCATTTTTAATTTAATAAGGCAAATTAAATCGTACATAATTAATATTGGTTCGTTAATAATCGTATTTTTAATTTTTTTAAAATAGTCTTATTATTTATAGCATTTATATAATATTTTTTAATTAGATTAATTAGAGATATAGTAATTTTACTAAATGTTTAGTTAAAATTTCTTAATAACAATTAGCAAATCCGAGAAATGCCTATACTTTTTTAAGTATTATTAATTTTTGTAATTTTGTAATTGCAGCAACTTTTTTAAAGTTTATTTTAATATATTCCAAGGTGATAATATATTCTAAGTATTTTATTTTTATGTATAAAATTAATTTTTAATGTTAATTAATAATTTGATAAATATATTTTATACATATTCTGTTCGTGTTTGAAAAAATAAAGATATCGTCAAAATACCAAACTATAAAAATATTAAGATATTTTCGTAATATATAATTAATTACTTAATAAAAAGTTATGAATACGTTTGTAGGTTTTATTAATATAACTAAGTATTTAAAAATTTTGTATTTCGTTTTAAAAATTACTTTTATTTATATTCTTTATTAATTTTAATTAAGTTATATTTATTTTTAAGATTATATACTGTAAATAATTTAGTTCGATAAATTTAATTTTGTAGTTTAATAATCAAAAATAATATTCCATTATTAATAATATTATTATTTAATAATAAATAATTAAATACAAGTTGAAGTTTTTCGTTTTTTTAAGTACGAAAAATACGTAATATTTTATTTATAATTTCGAAAATCGAATTTATCTTTTTAAAACTGATTTTTTAGGTATTTTTTCACAGTGTGTAATTTGTTTTCGTTAAAGTTATAAATAAGGTAAATATTTATCGATAAACCTTTTTAAAAAAAATTATAATTTTGTTTATTATATTTTAAAATTTCCGCATTAAGTTTTTTTAAGAGCTAATTGTATCGATAGTATTATGATAATATATTAATTAGATTTTCTAATTTTTAGAGCTGCTGTTTTAAATCGATATTTAGTTGCTTTAATTTTCCGTTAATAGTAATAATGCGTCGTATTTTTTTTATATTTTTTATATTTTGTTTCTTTATATAGTAAGGTATATGTCGCAGTTTTATATTTATATTTATCGTTATTTTCGATTAAATATTAAATTTTTAATTTTTTAGACTTTTGTGTATCGATAAGATATAAAGCGAATTTTATTTAGTTATTTTTTTATTAATTAAGGTATTTTATTAATGCATTTTTAGTTTTTCTAAAATTATATTGTAATTTTGGAATAGAATAATATAGAAGTTAACTATTTAATATTAAGTTTGAATAAAAATCTTGAAGTTATTAATTTCGCTTTTAAATTTTGCGTTATTATAAGCAAAATTTTAACTTTTCGCATTTGTAATTGTATAAGATTTAATTTATATTTCTATAACAATATAAATTTATTAACCATATTTAGTACAATATAATTTCGGCTTAAAGGTCTGGAATTTATTATTGAGGGATAATAATACTTTTTTATTCGTGTGTTCTAAATAATAAGATTATTAACGGTTTTTATCGTCGTATTTAAAGCCCTTTTCAACAATTCGTTTTAATTTTTCGAGGTTTTATAGTTTTGGAGCTTTTTATAAGTAACTTCTTTTAATTCTTTCCGAATTTATCAGATTTTATATGTGGTTTTTTATAGAGCGCGTTAAGTTATTATATTTGTAGTTTTTTTCGGCATATTATTCCTGTAAGTTATATTCGTTATTTTTGATTTTGTTTTAATTCTTTCTCTTAGTAGATAAATTCTTTTATGTATAGTATATAATATTTTATTAGGCTCTTTGTAAATCGTTGTTTTATAATAGAGTTTTTATATAAATTATCGAAGTTCTCCTTTTAAAGCCTGATTTTTTGAAGGAAGGTTTATAGTAAATATTAGTGTCCTCTACTCACATCCTGAATTTATTCACTTCCTAAATTATAACTTCTAATAGGACACAATATTAGAAATTCAATAACAAAACAAAATTAACACATAAACACGAAATTTTAAAATACCTTATAGAATAATTTGTAAAGATTATAATAAAATTAAATGCTATTAATAATACTTTGTATAAAAAGCAAAAATTAAAAATATACAACAAATTAAAGAATTAAAAAAAATAAAAATACTTAATTAACTAAAAGATTTAATAAATAAAAAACGTACAATATAATTAAAATAAAGACTAAATATTAACGTAAAAGTATTTAAATTTACAAATATTATTAATACAACTTTTAACAATGTTAATATAATACATCTATAAATATAAAAAAATAAAATAAATGTTATAAATGTTATAAAGGAAAATATAAAGATAATAACAAATACTCATATTACATCGAATTTTATATTAATTATAAAGAGCTAGTGTTTGTTAATATGTTATAAATTATATGCATATAATTTTAATAATATTTATATAAAAAATATATTATATAATAAATTTGATTTTAGTCTAGTTACGTAATTATAAACTTTTTTTGCTGTAGTATCCAATTAAACTATGCTTTAAATTAACATATTTAAGCTTTTAAAAGGTTTTAATTATTATACTTCATTAAAAATTAAAATCAAAATATAGTGAATAGATATATAAAATGTTTAATAGAATAATAAAATATTTTATGTATAATAAACATATATTTTAGACAAACAATTATATTTAAACCTTAACAATAATATAAAAGTAAATATTAAAAGTAAAAATTAACGCTTTAGTATGATGAATATAATAATTTAAAAATATTTTATTATTATAATAAATTTTAATGTTTTACGTATTGAACATAGAAAAAATAAAGTTATACAAAATAAAACCGGCTTTATACGAAAATACCATACCTTAATTATGGTATACATTTATGTTTTCGAAAAGGCTATTCTTAAATGTACAAAATAAAAAAGTTGAAAAAGGTTAAAAACGTCGAATAAAATATAAAACATAATTGAAAAGCTTTTGAAAAATAAAGACAAATGTCCTGAAATAAATATTATAATAAAATAAATGTATAAGGCGTATTCTTTATATTATGATGTATTTTCATTTTATTTATATATTAATTTTAATTTATTTTTAGCTATTGAATTGGTTTTAATTAACGAAATTAAACTTTTAAATTAGTCAATTTTGAACATTAATTATAACAAGTATCAAAAGTATTTTAAGTTTAACTTCAGTTTTATTATAAATGACGGGTTCTAAATAATATGTTTGAAAGATATGACATTTGTGTTGTATTTATTTATTTAGTTATAAAATTTTAAATATACGGTGTTTTGCTGGGAAATCGATTTAAGAAGTGGGTAAATTCAGGATGTGGGTGGGGGACACTAGTTAAAAATAAAAATCTCTAGTATTTTTAGTAATACTTTTTAACGGTATACTGAATAAGTTTTTTTGTGGATTAATAGTTATCTTAATTATAAAAGTAAAAAGGGTTTTTTTACGGGTATTATTTTT
Organism: Monosporascus cannonballus; assembly: GCA_004154925.1. Classification (NCBI taxonomy): domain Eukaryota; kingdom Fungi; phylum Ascomycota; class Sordariomycetes; order Xylariales; genus Monosporascus; species Monosporascus cannonballus. Next base: position 252,309 of record QJNS01000107.1, read on the forward strand.
TTCTGATTAATTTTATAAAGTTGTTCGTTTATTAATATTATTTTGAAGGGCTATAAAGTGAAAGTATCGATATTACCATTTATTTATTTTGTTTTTTCTCGTTTAATTAGAGAAGTTGAATGTTTTTTATATATGCGTATAATACGTTAATATATAGATTTTTTCTATTTATTATATGTCGAATATTTTTGTTATCGACAGTCTATTGCGTATTGTTTTATGCCGATTAAGAATTTTAAGGTAAATAGTTTTCGTTTATTTTTGATATATTTTTAATTATCTTTTCAATGCGTTTTCATGTTTTCTAGATGCCTTTGGAGCTAGGTTTTTTAGTTTTTTATATTTTTTTGGTCGAATGTCTTATCGCAATAGCTTTGCTTTATATTAGATTCGAATTATATTGATAAGTTTCTTATTGCTTTTTTTGGTTATTTTGGGCTGTTTTTCGAGTATTAGTGTTTATTTGTTTTGTCGTAGTTTTATGAATAAGGGATATTTATCGATTTTATGACCTTTTTTCTCGTAATTGTAATATTTGATTTGATTGTAGTCGTTTTTATAGATGGCCTTAAGTTCCATGGGTTCTAGCTTAGTGTTATGAGCTATAGATAGTATATTGCATTTCTTTTTCCTTAGTTGGCCCTTTGATTTCTATATATTGAAATATATTGTTTTTTATACGTCGTTTATATAACAGGTTATTAATTTTGATTGTTTTAGTAATTTAACAATTTAAGGTTTTAGGCTTTGAAAGCTTAATAATTTCATTGTAGCGTTATTTCTTAGTTCTTTATAAAATATATCTATTAAGTTGTTATTTTTATCGTCCGTTTACTCTGTTTTTATTATAAGATTTTTAAAAGTGATAGCGTATTTCGAAATAGGTTTTTTCTATTAAAATCTTAAAATTTGCTATATAGCCGTCTGTTTTTTCTCCGGATTTTGAAAATTAGCCTTTAATTTTTTCTTAGAGTTTACGTAATTAGAAAAATAAGTTTTGGTGGCTTTTTTTTTTATTAGTTTTAGCGTTTTTCAGATAGTCTCTTATAACTAGTTCGAATTATTTTAAGGCGACTTTTGTAAGAAAAGCTGTTATAGCTAAAATTCTATTTAAAGGTTCGACCAAATTTTGAAAACGAAGATATGCTCGTACTTAAGTGAAAAAAGTTTATATATTTCCTTTCTCATTATAAAGTTAAGATTTTCTTGCTTTATGTCGTAATATAACAATGCGTATTGGGGTAGCCGTTATTTGTTTCGCAAGCTGTTGAATTTGTTCTTTAAGTTCTTTGATTTTGACCTAGAGCTCTATAGTAACAAAAGGTACTTGAGCGTTAATCGATATTTTTAATTATAGGGATATTATTTAAAGTTTAAGAATAGTACTAAATAAATGCTTATAACGTATAACGGTTATAGAGTTTAATTAATTATTAAACTTAAGTTGTGCCAATATATACTAATAGGAGTATTATAGGAATTTAAGTAATAAATATAGTAACTTGTTATATTTCGTAATATTAAAAGCGTTTTAGATAACGATATTTTTTTACAAGCTGATATTATTTACATTATAAGAATAATAGGCGTATATATTCTCTATAGATTAATTAGATTTTTATTAGAGTTTAACGTTGTTAGAGATTTAATGTTATTAGATTTGCTTGATTTTATATAAATTTATGTGGATTTCGACGTTAAGAAAAATCTAAATTACGTAACCTTTTTACGTGGGTCAGACCGTTTCTACGATCGATCTTAGTTTGAGTTGTAATAACTAAGATTTAATAATTAGTTAAATCTTTTAGCCGTTAAATTTATTAACTCATCTTCTATAGTCTAGTAATTTATTACGTAACCTCCTAACGTTTTTTAGCTACTTATATCGCCTTATATCTTTTGTTTAATAATCGTAAAATCGAGTTGTAATATTTTCGTATAAACTATTATCGTACTTCCGTTTAAATATCGATAATTTATAGCCTAATTTTTAAAAACTTTTAACTTGTAATAATAGTAAAAAACTTTAACAATTAATATTAACAAAAAACGCTAGATATATAAAGATTATAGGATATAAAAAATCTATTTAAGTTATCCTTTAATTACGATAAATTTAATAAACTAGTTTTATATAAAATATATTTGAGTTCAAGCTATATTTTCTAGGCTGAGCCAAATATATAGAAAATTATTACACGATATAATTTGCCCGATAGATACTATACAAACTAGTCTTATAAAATGTTAATTATTCTAATTTTTTATTATATTTCTTCTAGATTTGTATTTTTTTTCCAAAAAAAAATTACAGCTAAAATAAATACGTTCGATTTAGTATAATTTTAAAACCGTTTAAATAAATTAGTTTTTACAATATCGTGAATTATTTTTGCAATATGTAATTAAACAGCGAATTTATATAAAAAATATTGCTCAATTTCAAAATTAAGAAACTATGTTTTATTTTTTAATGAATCGTTATTTGGTGGACATATACATTGTTGAAGTTAGGGTTAGTACGTTATATGCTTCCAACTCGGTGAGGCGTAAAGGGGAGTGGTGCGTAAAGGAGGTTGCTAACTTAGTCTAATCCTAGAAGTGTCACAGTAATGCAGATATGGCTATTTGTTGACGCAGCTCTCTATAAATACACCAACGGCAGGCAGGCAGTAGAGACTCCAAGATACGAATTGTGGTTATCAGCCATGGGCAGACAACGTAGGCCAGTGATTGGGGTTCTCTAGTGGAGGCTGATTGTCGGAGACTCGGTGCGGCCGAGCGAATTGATAACCAGCCGCTTCCTGAGCCGCAATTCCGTGGAAATGAATGTGCCGCAGGGTTGGGGTTCAACTACAATTTAATAGTCTCAAACTAGAGATGCTCCCATGCTAATGTGGTTTGCTCACCCTAGAATGTGTCTCCATTCAGGCCTACGCGGACACGGCAGATGGCCACCCCCTATATCCGTGCGTGTCAATCCCAACCTCTTGCGGATGCTTTAGGGCGCGCTCAACCCACTGCTTGCACGGCTCATTCTGCTCCTTTTCTAGTGCGTCGGCGAGGTGACGCATGCTCGACAGTGCCTCTTCTTCTCCCCCTTTGGTTTCAAGTCGAATGTGAAGTGTATTTCACATCGATCTCCGCACAAACAACTTTTGTCTTCGAGGCCGCTTCCGAGATCCTGTCGGTTCGCCTTTAATACATTCCCGATTCGTGTAGAGGTTCAAAGCTGATGGGAAAATTCAAATGCAAGTCATCCCCAGTTTTGGCCAGGGGCACTGTTCATTGTGGGAAAATCCCTCGCATATTCTTTCCAAAGTGCAGAAGCGGATCCTCATTTAGAGTTGGTTCGCACCCCTCCATTCTTGTTAAGACTTGATCGTCTACGATCATGACCAAAGCTCGGAATAGATGCTCGAGTGGCAGGCCATTCTCCCTCCAATAACTGAATTGTCCTGCTTGGCTTTGGCCAGAACTCGAGAGGTGGGTCTTTATTAACCATAGTGGGTTCTGGATCCGTAGGATAGAAACTGATGCGGTCATGGAGCCGGGCGTATACTCAACAGAGAATCCGAATGGAAGGATACAATCTCTAGGGTGCTCCTGGGTCCTCGCTCGCCAAACATATTGTCTTGGCAAGGAAATGGTAGCGCTGGAGCGGCATCCGCCGGTTATTGCATACGGAGCCCCTGGCGAAAGATATAGCTGCCCAGTTTCCGGTCCCAGGAGCCACGGCTCCCTAGAAAATCAACGTAGACGGCTATTTGCTTATTGAGTAGATCAAGCATGTGATCTGACCTGTATTCTTCCGGAGACTGGTTCTCGCTGAACATACTCATCGTGACATTGTGACACCACCCTAGTTTGAAAAAGTCGAATATACAGCGTGCATCTCCGTCACTTCATAGAAAAGCTTTTCCAGTCATTTTGCAATGGGCCTCGTATGTGAGTGGATAAAGGTTCTAATATCTTGGACATCACTTAGGGTTGATCGTACTCCGGGTATAGTAACGATACGGATTGAAGTCAGATGAGGCTACTTCGTGCTGATAGGGGATGCATGTTAACGGATAAGGTGAGAATATACTGTGGCCGGAGACGCCGTCGACTTCAACGACTGTTCCTGGTCGTTCGGACCGTAGTTGTGCCGTTTTTTTTTTAATTTTTTTTTTAATTTTTTTTAATTTTTTTCAAATCTTTTTAAATTTTTTTATTTTTTTTATTTTTTTTATTTTTTTTTTAATTTTTTTTTATTTTTTAATTTTTTTAATTTTTTTAATTTTTTTTTATTTTTTTTATTTTTTTTAATTTTTTTAATTTTTTTTAATTTTTTTTAATTTTTTTTAATTTTTTTCAATTTTTTTTAAATTTTTTTTAAATTTTTTTTAAATTTTTTTTAAATTTTTTTTAAATTTTTTTTAAATTTTTTTTAAATTTTTTTTAATTTTTTTTT